>MCJB01039475.1:0-18278 GCA_002018475.1 Nicotiana obtusifolia | reverse complement strand
CCCCAATTCTCCAATCAAAATATGGATTAATCTACAAATGAACTACTGTAATCATGTTAAAATTAAAAAATTAAGGTCAGATACTAATCCCCATGAAAATATGATAAGATTGCTGCAAAAATCACCTAAATAGGAGCTCTAGAACTCAACATATGCTCAAAATACCAAAAGAATGCATTCTGAGTTTTTATACATAGGGATTTCCGCTTTTGCAGCGAAAAAGCCGCACCTGCGATTTTCTAGCTGTCATTACTGCATTTGCAGATCATTTTTCGCACCTTCGAGGTCGCAGATGCGGACCAAGCTTCGCAACTGCGAAGCACCAGCACCAGCTTTCTTCTCCGACACTAAAATGGGGATAACTCCTTTATACGATGTCCAAATTCGATGATTATTTTTTCTATTGCTCCGTAATTACGATACCTGTCTAATTCTTCAATAAAAAAGAATACGGAGCTCATTTGCTTAATGTGGCACCATTTATACTAGAAGAATTGACGTCAAAACATACAAAACGAGCGCAACCCAAGCCAAACCTATTCGAAACTCACCTGAGCCTTTCGGGACCCCGTCCGAACATACCAATAAGTCCAAAAACATAATACGGACCTGCTCGAGGCCTCAAATCCCACATAACAACATCAAAGCCACGAATAGCACCTCAAATCAAGCTTAAGGAACTATAATGAACTTTCAACTTCCAAAACTTGTGTCGAACCATATCAAATCTACTCGGAGTGACCTCAAGTTTTGCACACAAGTCCCAAATGACATAACGAGCATATTCCAACTCTCAGAACAACAATCCAAACCCAATAACATCGAAGTCAATTCTCAGTCAAACCTATGAACCTTCCTAACCTATAAATTGTAAACTTTCGCCAAATAGTGCCAAAACCTCCTAGAAATATCCAAATGCAAATTCGGGCATATGCCCAAGTTCAAAATCACCATCCGGACCTATCGGAACTATCAAACTTTGATCCGAGGTCAAATACACAAAAGTCACACTTGGTCAACTCTTCTAACTTAAAGCTTCCTAGTTAAGAATCATACTTCCAAATCAATTCGGAATCACAATCGACGATACACGCAAGTCATAGTACACCATGTGAATCTACTCATGACCTCAAAAAACCAAACAGGATGCAAATGCTTAAAACGACTGGTCGGGTCGTTACATTCTCCCTCACTTAAACATAGGTTCATCCTCGAACGTGCCAAGGGTCGTTCCAAAGCCGTCAAATCACTGTATAAACTCACCATGCACAAACTCGTGGGTGATTCCATTTCACCCAATCCATATAAGCCTTACAACACAAGCTACTAAAGATCCTTACTTCTACCTTAGCCCATAAACCTTAGATCAAATCTCCCATATCTGAAATCCATTACAAGACTCGATTCTCATATCCATACACTGTATAAGTCTGAATAAGTTTGTATAAAAGCCATAACCATAACCCAAGATGTAATCACATGATATACAACATAACTCAGATACTCACATAAATAACTTCCGACCACAATAGCTACTCAATAACGAATTTCGGTACCAGTAACAAACCTCATACCAAATAAAACCTCATTCTGAACCTTTGTACACTGCCACTGATGAAAGAAACACGTAGATACTCATAACCACTCATCAGATCAACAAGTCATGGAGCTCTCTCCCCCGCCAAGAACCATAGCCAAAATCTAAGCCGACTAGTGACATTATTCTTCCTAACACACCGTAATCAATCAGATAACGCTCATTCCAAGTCCAATGACCTTATCTCCTTAAATTCAAGTTGCTCTACCGACATGCCACATCAATACTACCCAAGAACACAACCCATGCAATCTGTACACTGAAAAAGCAACAACCCGAATGTAACTAATGATGAAAGAAGAACCAAATGAGAGGATTGCTCCGCAAGCTCACATATACCATCACAAGTACAAAGCTATTAACCATCACCCAAAGGAGAATCAAAACACACGAAATGAACCCAAAGGATCATGTCCCAACATAACTCCACTGCAATGCGTGACCCCATCCAAACACTAGTCCATATCAAATTCCTTAAATCATGATACTCACTACCAAAAACCATACGCAAATCAACAACAAACACACGGAGTGCATGACCATAACCATGGAGAAACAGATAGCACCATGAACCACAAAATAGAAAGACCATAACCAAGGCACAACCAACCATTCAACACCCCAAGACCATATTGCTTGAATTCTGCCACTAGGCCCAAACAGAACCGCATCATGTGTGTTTATAGTCAACAGTCTCATAACTCATCGTATCATAGAAGAGTAACAAATGGAACATACTAGAACACGAACAAGTTCGACTCTAATCGAATGACACATCGCTCGACAGTAGTAGTGCTGAGTCAACAAATACGGCCCGATATGGAATACACACCCTCATTAGGCCTGCTAATGGGCAACCAAATCAAATCCGATCATCCACAAATGGATAAATAGCCCTCCAAAAGTCCACAATAAGCAAGCCATAACACATACCATCAGCTATCTAGTTTCCGTCCATATCTTCATAGTGCACAACCAAGGGATAGTCTACCTTCAAGACTCCAAGTCTCCAAATCACAAGAATACAAATATCCCCATATCCGATCCCGACTCGACAACCCAATTAACTAACTCATCTCTCAAGCACAATCATCTCACACGAAATACTTCCCTAAACTCCCGTGCCACATAGCAAATATACGAACATCAGCAGTCCACCGACTAGGGGATTACCGTAATACCAGTGAAGCATCCGTAAGTTAAAACATAGTGCGCCCTCTGAATCATGCAACCATCTCAGGTGATACTAGATAGTGCCAGCATTTATCTAAACGTTTGAAACTGTCCGTGCTGTCTAGAACTCATGGCCTTCCCTTCGAAACTTAGCCACAACCTTGTACAGGCACCTCTCAATCCTACACGATGCACCATCTATATCATACCATAATATGAAAGCATAAAAATCCCATTATCGTCTCTGAGTCACCAGCAAAATACATACTCAATCAGCCAGAAACCTTCCACTTGATTCTCATCCAAGAGAAAATCACACACGCAAAATACTCCTTATACCTATAGAAGACATCCGTCTAAAGCCGTGGTCGATACCATCGAGAACACTTTGAAACCCATTTACACATAACCAAGCCATCAGAACTGAATCCTTCTAACTCAACCAAGTGATGCAGATCGCCAAGCCCAAGAACATTTCTACAACACACCTACAAAGCATCGCCACACCAAAAGAACCAAAAGAACTAATTATTTCTATTTCTATACTGATCCAACCACTACCAAGCTGGCCCATTTCATTGAGCTCCTCTTGACTTGCCTTCAAGTTAAAACTCCTCCTTTGCAGTACTATGATCCTTAAACCCAAACATACCCCAAGAGATCATAGCATGAAACCACGTCAACTTAAGACCCATAAGCCACTATATTCCCTCTTAAGCACCCAAAAATATTGCATCTGAGATACCCACTTTATAGAGACCTTCTGTGGACTGAAGCTATTTCTTTAACCTCTTTGATACCAAAATGTAGAATCTATGGCGATACAGAAATACTGCGAGTCCCGACACCATCCAATACAAATCTCACATCTTAGCCTTTGCAAATCTAGAAATTCCTCAATTACCTCACATAATTCTTGAATCCATTAGAATCTTCTCCAGAGTCATCTGCTTTGTTCTAATCTCAAATTTACAGCCAATACGAGCCGAACAAAAAAGACTCCGAGGAATTGCGGCGATCGAGTACCTCTACCTTGAATCCTCGCAAACGAGGAAGCTAACCTTGCCCGAGTTCGTTATCTCCAATACCCGAATTTTCACAAAAATGTGCAAAAGTGTATTATGCGTACCTTAGGGTCGCTACCTAGTAATTATCAAGACTAACCTTTGTCGAGTTGTGATGAGGTACAAATCAAGATACCTACCAGTCATAATAACTTATGCAGTATGTAAGTAAAAATCTAATAATGGAAGCAATAATCAGTAAATGGAAGCAAGGAACAAACATGTAATAAAAACAGTAAAGTAATCAGAACATCGTGAAAGTACCAATGAAACAAAATAAGGTAAACAAATAACAACCAAATAATCAAGTCGTTCTAACACAAGGTTTACAACAAAACCACCCAGATGTACCACTCCTCAACACCACAAACCAACGAGTCCCAAATCATTAATCATATACACATGGCACCTCGTGCATCCATTACCAATCACAACCGCACGGACAACTCATGTGTTGCTAAGAAAATTCACATGCCAATACCTCAATCAGCCCAGCATGGTCACAGGCTCACTATTGTAATCTGCCGAGCTTGGTCACTGGCTAAACATCACAATTCGCCCGACATGGTCATAGGCTTTATATCAAAATTTGTCCGGCATGGTCATAGGCTAAATATCACAATCAAAGTAGATATACAAGAATACATGTGCATGATCAATGAATGTCAAGTTTCATACTCCTGGACTGGTATAATTGTCAAGCTACAGTGTATGCATGTGCAAGTGTACTATTACAATCCAAGTCAACAAGTAATATCAAAGACATCGAGTAGCTTATTGGAAACAACACAACAAGTCACATATGGTGAATGACACACACAAGGAAAACCACGCCATCGTACGAGTATCTTAAACATTATGCTCACAGGCCGTCACATATCATCCCTGACATAGCCACCCTTATCTCTCCATATTGACAATATCATAATAGCCACCTGTATCACTCCACCCAAATATTTAATACAATAGCCACCCGTATCACTCTGCCCAGACAATAACATAATAGCCACATGCATCACTCTGCCATGACAATAACAGAATAGCCACTCGTATCACTTTGCACAATCAACAATAGTGAGATACCACCCTTATGCTCCGCATGGAAACAATCAATCGACACAAAAATTCACATATTCTAAAATCACAACAATACGACATATCAATTCATACCACAAGTGCCCATATGCCACAACCTTCCAAAACAACCATACCGATATCACCACAACACATAGCCCACGACTCAACCACGATGTGTACAAGAATATTAATTGCAACAAAATAAAACGAGAAAATAAATCAACAATGAGAGATACTCCATTAAACAATAACTTCAACTAAACAGGTTAATGGCTCTCAAATACTTCAACTTTAATTAATTACTTAAGAATAAACTCAATAATAAAAATATTTCCATAAAATGGCAACTTCAAGTTCTAGTGTATTGCATAAATGAACAATGAAAGATATGGCATGAAATAGCAACTACGTCTAAATACATGAGAATAACTCGACAACAAAGTGATATCATGTGATAGAAACTTCAAAGAAGAATACTTCAATAAAAAAGAGGTAACAACTTCAACTATGTATATAAGAGTAAGCTCTACAATTAAAAGATAGAACATGTGCGAACAACTTTAAATAAAGCATGTAAGAATAAACTCAACATGGAGGATATAACATGATATGGCAACTTCAATTAATGCATGAAAGAAGCCTATGGGTCTAACCGGTAAAATACCATATATAAGATCATGTACACACTTGTCACCTTGCGTACATGTCTTCAACGTAATTCAAGTAATACAACCCAAATCCTAATGGGTAGTTCCCCCACACAAAGTTAGGAAAGATACTTACCTTTAAGAATCTAAATCAATACCCTAAGAAGCCCTTCCCATGTGAAATAACATCTGAACAGCTCGAATCTAGCCAAATTAACTTAATATCATAAATAAAAGCCATAGGAAATAATTATAGATAATAAAGCCTCGATTTTTAATGAAAACTAAAAAAAGTTAACCTCGGGCTCGCGCGGTAGCGACTCGACAGGTCGTCTTGTGTAATTGTGCCTCGTTTCCCCTTTTGATGCTTCACACATGTGTTTTTATGGTTGTATGACTTACGAGGTTTGTTATTTTTGTTCCGGGAAGTTTTCGTGTTGCTTTGGACCCTTTGATTCTTGAATTAGAAGCCTAAGTTAGAAATATTGACCAAACATTGACTTTTGTGAAAACAACCCTGGAATTGTGTTTTGATGGCTCCGATAGCTTAGTATCCTTATTTCAAACTTGGGCGTATGACCAGAATTGAATTCGAAAGTCCGTAGGTTGAAAGTTTGACCATAGGTTGAATTTTAGCTATCAAGTTCGAAGTTTTATTTTGGGACTTGGAATAGGTCCGTTATGATATTTAGAACTTGTATGCAAAATTTTGTATCATTTGGAGTTGATTTGATAGGATTCAGACGTGTAGTTGTATTTCTAGAGATTCTTGAAATTTACTTTGAAATTCATGCATTTTAGTGTTTGATTCGTAGTTTTAGATGTTATTTTTGTGTGTCCATCGCGCGAGCGAGTTTGTATGATATTTTTAGACTTATGTGGATTTGTTTTTTGGAGCTCCGAGGGCTCGGATGAGTTTTGGACATGATTCGGAATGGTTTGAGCTGAAAATGAACCGCTGGTGTTCCTGGTGCCCTGTTATCGCAATTGCGAGCACCAGCCTCGCCATTGCGAAGGTTACAATGGGGGCTCTGATGTCGCAATTGCAACTGGCCCTTTGCAATTGTGACTGCCCCTTTGCAATTGCGGCTGCCCCTTCGCAATTGCAAAGTCAGCAATAAATTTTCTTAGTTCGCTTTTGCGAATGGTCCAGCTTTCGCAATTGTGAAGCCTCTGTCGCTATTGCGATAATCATTGAGAATGTCAGGGTTTGCAAATGTGATCCCTGGACTGCAATTGCGAGGGTTCGCATTAGGTTCTCAAATGTCGCAAATGTGACATCTGCTGGTGGTAATAAGGGCTGGGAGGTGGGATTTTTCATCATATTCTCTCAGTTTAGAATCCTAGACTCGGTATGAGGCGATTTGGAGATGAGATTTTCATCTACAAATATTGGGTAAGTTATTCTAATCAATTTGCAACTATATTTCATCAATATATCATAGATTTTGACATCAAAAATCATGTGAATTAAAGTGAAAATTTGTGAAACTTTGTCAAGTTATTGAAAAATAAGAATTTGAGTTTTGACAGTCGATTGGGACTCGGATTTTGAAACTAATCACATATATGCACTAGTAGGGTTATGGATAGTCGGAATATGCCTTTTGAACCGGGTTTCGACCGGCGATCCCCGGGTTGACTTTTGTTGACTTTTTGGAAAAAAGTTTAAAGATCATAGCTTTATCTACTTGCAGTTGATTTCCCTTGCATTGATTGATGATATTAAGTCGATTTTGATTAGATTTGAGCCGTGTGGAGGTGAATGGTAAAAGCTATTTCCGAGGGTTGAATTGGCCTAGTTAAGGTAAGTATATTGCCTAACTTTGTGTGGACTACCCCTTAGGATTTGGGATTTATTGTGTCATTTGTGCTATGTGAAAGCCGTGTACGCAAGGTGACGAGTGGGTACACGTGTTATATAAGGTATTTGTCCGGTTAGGCTACTTAGACTCTTTCCATGCTCTAATTGAATTGTCATATCATGTTCTAAATTCTCATAGTCAATTTACTCTTATTTGTGTTAGTCTATCCTTACATGCCTTAAATGACTTTGTTAACACTTGTTCTACATCCTACTTGATATTTTGCTCTTATGCTTTAGTTAAACTTGTTGCCTCTTTTATTGTTACATGTTATCTCTTTCATTGTTGATTATCATTATTTGAAGTCATTGTAAATGTTATCTCTTTCATTGTTGATTATCATTATTTGAAGTCATTGTTACACGTTTTCTATCCCATAGTGAGTTAATCTTGTTTAATATCGCGGTTATGCATCATCTTTATCATTATTGAGTCATTGGTGTTGAAGTTGTGAAAACCGTTATCACGTTGAGGTGAAGTTTTTTATTTTTTAGATGTCATCCTTGTTGAGAAATTTACATTCCTTGTTATTGTTGATACTCTTGTACACATTGTGGTTGAGCCATGGGCTATTGTTGTGGAACATTGATATTGTTGATAATTGACAAGTTATGACTTATGGGCACTTATGGTGCGAGAATTATTGTGATGTGATATTGATGCGCATGCGGCGGCATAAGGATAGGGGTTAATGTGCATGCAACAACATAAGGTGGGAATTATGTCTGTGTTGCTTTTAAGGGAATTACTTGAAGCCACGTGGCGTCATAAGGTGGGCTAAAGTGCGTGTAGCTTTTTTTTTGAAAAACCGTTTTCAAACTATTTAAATGTAAAGCTCACGCGACGGTATAAGGAAAGATTGTGATTGAAATTGAAAAATGTGAATATGAGGTGGTACCTCGGTTAGGATTCTTGTTACATACGAGGCGGTATCTCGATTGTAATTCTTATTGTACACAAGGCGGTACTTCATTGTGATTCTTATTTTTTATCTCATGTTGCAAAGAGTTGTTGGTGGGAACACTTCTTGTTATGTTGTTCTTCATTGTTTTATTGGTTATTGTCCATATATGATCATTGTGGTTCTTTTCAATTGCTTCCTTTATGTTATCTCTATGCTTACAATCCTTTCATTAGTCTATGTCATTAACTTGCTTCATAATACATGTTCCTCCGCATTCCATTACTCATTTTTATTTCGCTCATTTCTATTTATTATGTCCTAGTAGGTGTCTTGACCTGGCCTCGTCACTACTCTACCGAGGTTAGGCTTGATACTTACTGGGTACCATTGTGGTGTACTCATACTATGCTTCTGCACTTCTTCTTGTGTAGATCTAGATACGTCTTTTTGTGCCGGACATTAGGGATCGACTGTTTGCTACGTTCCAAAGACTTCAAGGTATACCTGCTCAGCGTCCGCAGGCCTCGGAGACACCATCCCTTATATTTTTTTTCTGTTGTATTTTCCATTCAGATAGAGTTGTAGTAGACACTTTAGTTTATTCGGTAGAGCTTATGACTCTGTTCTACCGATTTTGGGAAGTGTGCTGTTGAGATCCTATTTAGGAAGGTTATATGAGTTTATTAGTCTTGCTTTAGTATTTCTATTAATTATTTCTATCAAGTTATTATTTAAATGTTAGGCTTACCTAATCATAGAGACTATGTGCTATCACGACATCCTACGAATAGAAATTGGGATCGTGACAAGTTGGTATAAGAGCTCTAGGTTCATAGACGTTACGAGTCATAAGCAGGTTTAGGAGAGTTTTGCAGATCGGTATGGAGACGTCTGTACTTATCTTCGAGAGGCTAAGAAACTGTTAGGAAAACTTCACTTCCTTGATTCCTTATCGTGCAAATTTGTTGACTCTAAAAACTAAATCTTTGACTTTCTATTCTCTCATAGCTGGTGAGGACACACACTAATAGATCTGAAGATCAAACACCCGCGCTCCCTATCAGTGCCGCTAGAGGCCGAGGCTAGGGTAGAGGTCGAGGAGGGGCACATGGTGCAACTAGAGCACCTGCCTGAGTTGTGATAGAGGAGCCACCTGTAGCTCCAGTAGGAGGACAGGCACCCGAGGCACCTATTGCCACCCCTGCACTTCAGGAGACCCTCGCACAGTTCTTGAGCATGTTCGGTATCTAGCTCAGGACGGGTTGATTCTACTTGCACAAACAACATCTCGGACCGGGGAGGAGCTCAGACTCCCATGGCCCATACCCCAGAGCAGCGGGTCCATGTTGATCAAAGTCTCAGAGGTTATACCAGTAAAGCATGTTGTTCCAGTAAAGCCCGAGGTTAGTGCAGAAGCATATGAGGAGGAGCAAATTAGACTTGAGAGGTTCAAGAAGTATCACCCTCATACTTATAATGATTTAGCTTCAAAGGATGAACATGGTTTTCTAGAGAAGTGCCACCGTATTCTCCGCACCATTGGTATTTTGGAGACGAGCGGAGTTGCTTTCACTACATTCCAGTTGTTAGGAGCAGCATATCAGTGGTGGCAAGTTTACGAGGAGGGTAGCCCGACCAATGCAGCTTCACTTCCATGGACTTAGTTTTCAAAGATGTTCTTGAGAGAGTTTCTTCCCTAGACCCTTCAGGATGCATGGCGCACTGAGTTTGAGCAGCTGCGCCAAGGTAATATGACAGTGTCAAAGTATGCTGTGCGATTTCATGATTTGTCCAGACATGCACCTGCCTTGGTTTCTACAGACAGGGAGCGAGTCTGTCGATTTACGAGGGACTCAACTATGGTATTAGGTTCCGCATGGCTATAGAGTTGGAGACAGATATCCCATATCAGCAAGCAGTAGAGATTGCATGGAGGTTGGAGGGTATCCAGGGCCGTGAGAGACAGGACAGGGTGGCCAAAAGGCCTCGAGGTACTGGAGGATTTAGTGGTGGCCATGCTGCACCTACAGCCTATCATGGCAGAAGCTATGTGAGTCGTCCAATTCACTCACCACTTCCAGCTTCTAATGGTGCTCAATTTATTCTGATGTCTCATGTTGGATACTTTGCCTAGCCACTTTCTAGTGCACCTCCTGCATGGGGTGTCTTCAGCGGTCAGTCCAGCCGACAAAGCCGGAGCCTGTCCTAATAGCTACGCCTATCGAGAGCTTGCTTCGAGTGTGGTGATACCCGTCATATGGTTAGAGACTGCCTCAGACTCGAGAGGGGTGCACCTTCAAAAACTATCGGGCTCCACGAATTCAGTTATGTCCATAGACTTCTCAGGCCGTGGTTGCTGCCACAGTTGCCACTCCACTCGCACAGCCTGCTAGGGGTGCGGGACGAGCGGGTAGAGGTCGCCCTAAAGGGGGAAGCCGGGCTAGATTCAATGCTTTTTTGGGTAGAACGGAGGCAGTCGATACGGACGTAGTCATTATGGGTATGGCTCTAGTTTGCCATAGAGATGTATCAGTCTTATTTGATCTGGGCTCCACTTATTAATATGTGTCATCTTACTTTGCTCCATATTCGGATATATCTTGTGATTCTATGAGTTATCCTGTTTATGTGTCTAATGCCTGTGAGAGATTCTATTACTGTGGACCGTGTGTACCTGTCGTGTTTAGTAGTTATTGGTAGTTTTGAGACCATAGTTGATCTATTGTTACTTAATATGGTAGACTTTGATGTTATCTTGGGTATGGACTACTTGTCTCCCTATCATGCTATTCAAGATTGTCATGCCAAGAGTGTGACATTGACTATGCCAGGTTTGCCGGGTTAGAATGGAGGGGTGCATTGGATTATGTTCCTAGCGTGGTTGTGTCATTTCTAAAGGCTCGACGGATGGTTGAGAAGTGGTGTAATGCTTATCTAGCCTCTGTGAGAGATGTCCGGTAGTGAGAGACTTCCCAGATATATTTCCACCGCATCTTCCGAACAGACTGCCCGACAGGGAGATCAATTTTTGTATTGACTTGTTGCCGGGCACTCAGCCCATTTCTAATCCACCATATTGTATGGCCCTATCATGGTTGAAGGAGTTATAGAAGCAGTTGCAAGAGTTGCTCGATAAGGGTTTCATTCGGCCTAGTGTATCGCCTTGGGGTGCTCTGGTCTTGTTTGCGAAGAAGAAGGATGGTTCTATGTGTGTGTGTATTGATTATCGGCAGTTGAACAGGGTTACAGTGAAGAACATGTATCCATTGCTGTGCATTGATGACTTATTTGATCAGCTAATGGGTGCCAAAGTGTTATCAAAGATTGATTTGCAGCCAGGTTATCATTAGTTGAAGATTCGGGATCTAGATATTCTGAAGACTGCTTTTAGGACCTGGTATCGTCATTGCGAGTTCCTTCTGATGTCATTTAGGCTGACCAACACCCCAGCAACATTTACGCACCTGATGATCAGTGTATTCGAGCCATATCTTGATTCATTCATCATTATATTTATTGACGACATCTTGGTGTAATCCCGTAGTTGGGAAGATCATTAGTAGCATTTGGGAATTGTTCTCCACACCTTGAGAGAGAAGAAGTTGAATAAAAAATTCTCAAAGTGTGAATTCTCTCTTGATTCCATGGTGTTTTAGTGTCATGTGGTGTCGAGTGGGGGGATCAAGGTAGATTCGAAGAAGTAGTTAAGAATTGGCCCAAACCGTCTTCAGCAAATGAGATCCTGAGTTTTCTTGGTTTGGCAGGGTATTATCGCTATTTTGTGGAGGGTCTCTCATCCGTTGCCGCACCTATGACCAGACTGACCCAGAAGGGTGCTCCTTTCAGATGGTCCGAGGAATGTGAGGCGAGCTTTCAAAAGCTCAAGACTGCTTTGACTATAGCCCCAGTGTTGGTGTTGCCTACGGGTTTGGAGTCTTATACTATGTATTGTAATGCGTCATGTGTTGGCTTTGGCGCGTTGTTGATGTATAACGGTAGGGTTATTGGCTACGTATCTCGGCAGTTGAAGGCCCATTAGAAGAATTATCCAGTTCACGACTTGGAATTGGCGGCTATTGTTCATTCATTGAAGATTTGGCGACACTATTTGTACGTTGTCCCTTGTTAGGTCTTTACCGACCACCAGAATCTAAATCATCTGTTCAAACAAAGAGATCTTAACTTACGTGGCAGCGGAGATTGTTAGAGTTGCTTAAAGACTATGATATCACTATTCTATATCATCTTGGAAAGGCCAATGTGGTGGCCGATGCCTTGAGTCGAAAGGCGGAGAGCTTGGGCAGTTTAGCATATCTACCAGCAACAGAGAGGCCATTAGCATTGGATGTTCAGGCCTTGGCCATCCAGTTTGTTAGATTAGATGTTTGGAAGCCTAGTCGAGTTCTTGCTTGCGTGGTTTCTCAGTAATCTTTATATGATCGCATCAGAGAGCGTCAGTATGATGACCACCATTTTCTTGTTCTTAAGTACACGCACAGCATGGCGATGCTAAGGTGGTTTCTATCGGAGATGATGGTCTATCGATGCATGATCGGTTATGCGTGCCCAACGTGAGTGGGTTTCATGAGATGATTCTTGAAGAGGCCCACAGTTCGTGGTACACCATTCATCCGGGTGCCGCTAAGATGTATCACGATTTAAGGCAACACTATTGGTGGAGGAGCATGAAGAAAGACATAGTGGAGTATGTAGCTCGGTGCCTACATTATCACAGCTGAAGTACGAGCATTGGTGGCCAAGCGGTTTGCTTCAGAGACTTGAGATTCCCGAGTGGAAATGGGCGCGTGTTACCATGTACTTCGTTGTTAGGTTCCCTCAAACTCAGAAGAAATTTCACGCGGTATGGATTGTGGACAGGTTGACCAAGTCGGCTAATTTCATTCTATTATTGAATATCTATTTTTCATAGCAGCTAGCTCAGATCTATATCTGCGAGATTGTCCGACTTCATGGCGTGTCCGTATCCATGATCTCAGACCGGGCCACATAGTTCACATCACATTTTTGGAGAGCTGTACAGCATGAGTTGGGCACACAAAATGAGTTGAGCACATCATTTCACCCCCCGACGGTCGGACAGTCCGAGCGCACCATTCAGATATTTGAGGATATGCATCGTGCCTGTGTTATGTATTTCAGAAGATCTTGGGATCAGTTTTTGCCGCTTCTGGAGTTTGCCTACAACAACAGCTATCAGTGGAGTATTCAGATGGCTCCTTATGAGGCCCTATATGGGAGACTCTGTCATTCCCCAGTTGGTTGGGTTGCACCGCGAGAGGCTAAGTTATTGGGAAAAAATTTGGTTCGAGATGCCTTGAAGAAGGTCAAGTTGATCCAAGATTAGCTTCGTACCCAATCTAGGCAGAGGAGTTATGCGGATCGGAAGGTTTGTGATGTTGCATTCATGGTTGGAGAGAGAGTTTTGCTCCGGGTTTCACCCATGAAGGGTGTGATGAGATTAGTGAAGAAGGGCAAGATGAGCCCTCGGTATATTGGACCTTTAGAGATCCTTAAGAGGATTGGTGAGGCGGCCTACAACCTTGCACTGCCACCTAGCTTAACTGCGGTTCATCCGGTGTTCCATGTTTCTATGCTCCAGAAGTATTAAGGTTATCCATCTCATGTTTTAGACTTCAGCACAATCCAATTAGACAAGCATTTGACTTATATTGAGGATATGGTGGCTATCTTGGATAGACAGGTCCCGAAGTTGAGATCAGAGAACATTGCTTCAGTGAAGGTTCAATGGAGGGTCTTCCAACCGAGGAGGTGACCTGGGAGACCAAGCATGACCTGTGGAGTCGTTATCCTCATCTATTCATCACTTAAGGTATGTCCTTGTGCATGTTCGAGGACGAATGTTTGTTTTAAGAGGAGGAGAATGTAACGACCCGACCTGTCATTTTGTGTAATTGCGCCCCGTGTCCCCTTTAGATGCTTCACACATGTGTATTATGGTTTTATGACTTACAGAGTTGGTTAGATTTGTTCCTGGAAGATTTCGGGTTGTTTTGGACCCTTTTATTCTTGACTTAGAAGCCTAAGTTAGAAATGTTGACCAAACTTTGACTTTTGTAAAACGACCCCGGAACAGTGCTTTTGTGGCTTTGATAACTTCATATTGTGATTTCGGACTTGGGCGTATGCCCGGAATTGAATACGGAAGTCCGTAGGTTGATTTGTGTTATATTGTCAAAATTTGGCAATTTGAAGTTGAAAAAGTTTGACCATAGGTTGACTTTTAGCTATCGAGTTCAGAATTTTATTTTGGGACATGAAATAGGTCCGTTATGCTATTTAAAACTTGTCTGCAAAATTTGGTATCATTTGGAGAGTATTTGATAGGATTCAAACATTTAATTGTAATTCTAGAGATTCTTGAAATTTACTTTGAAATTCATGCGTTTTAGTGTTTGGAATCATAGTTTAGATGTTATTTTTGTGTTTTGGTCGTGCGAGCAAGTTTGTGTGATGTTTTTAGACTTGTGTGGATGTTTGGTTTGGGGCCCCAAGGGCTCGGATGGGTTTTAGACATGATTCAGAATGGTTTGAACTGAAAATGAATTGCTGGTGATGCTGATGCTCCGTTATCGCAATAGCAAGCCCCAGCCTCTGAATTGTGAAGGTGACAGTGGAGGCTATGATGCCGCAATCGCGACTGCCCCTTAGCAAATGCGAAGTTAGCAGGAATTAGGCTTAGTTCGCTTTTGCGAACAAATGTTTGATTTTGCAAAAGGTCCAGCTTTGCAATGCGAAGCCTCTGTCCTAATTGCGATAATCATTGAGGTTGTCAGGGTTCGCAAAAGCAATCTCTTGTTCGCAATTTCGAGGGTTGCAAATGCGAATCCTGTGTCACAAATGCGACATCTGTGATGTGCCGGGGAATTTCGGCACATATTGATACTATTTGATTAGAAATTGCTTGTTCCACTTGATAATTATCACGTTATTTACTTAGTTTTCATTTAGTTTCAGTACATGGATGAAAGAAACCCAAAAGCGTGAAAAGAAGGCCAAAAGTTGTGCCAAGGCAAGAAAAGAGGCCAACAATACAACAGGAGTAATTCTGCGACCGCAAAGTGGATCTGCGAGTCGCAGAATTGGAATGTTGATCGCAGAGTCAGGCAGAAACTCAAGCCGAAGTTAGCAGAAGAAAGATGTCGACAATGCGATCACATAATGAAAATGCGCATCGCATTATCGCCGCAGATGCAGACAGAGTCTTAGGTGAAAAATCGAAGGGAATAGCGATCGCATTCTGCCATCGCAGAATCGATCTGCGGTTCGCATTCTGAAATGCGATAGGAAGGAAAAGTACTGGGGCAGTCTGCGATACGAGATGCATATTCTGCGGACCGCATTCCTGATATGCGACAGGAATGCGATCGCAGAAGACAAAGTCGGCCCAGCAGTTATTTAAATTCGCGTCGGTTTTTGGGCCTCTATAAATAGCCTTTCTAGGGTTATGTGTAGGGGACGAGTCAGATTTTAGAGTGCAAACATAGTGCTTTTGGTTAATTTCAACTGGGGAGAGATATTTGGGTGATCAAAACTTGGGAATCCATATTTTTGTAAGATGAATTCAATTTCTGTTATTTGTCTTTAGTTCTAAATATGTGTAGCTAAATTTCAATACTAAGGTTGTGAACCCTAGATGGGTAGAATGTTATTGAACAATTGATTTTGATTCCAATTTCGAAAGAAGCTTAATGTTTATTTATTTCTCGTTCTTAATTGAATCGTTAGTGGTTGCAAACATTAACGGCTGCCAATTTACACTATTGAACCTTGGAAAAGGGAGATAGGGTTTGGTAGAAATAAGTAATGACGATTCAAGGTTTTAACCCTTATCTAATGAAATCACTTAGGAATAAGAAGATTTTAAGTCAGCAAATAATTGGGTACTTGTAATTTCGACTTTAATGTATTCGGGAGAATCATAAAAGGATACGTTGTCTAGATATTGGAAAATATTGGATAGCACACTATTAAAACCCAATTGCACATCAAGAGCGGGAATTAATATCAATATCAATACATTCTACTACATTAGGGGGAGCATAACCTTAGTATCTTGACTTCATAAATTTATTCAATTATTCTTTTCAATCAGAAATTATTCGTTTAATCATCGTTACGTATTCAACATCAATATATTTTATTCTGTTACTTGATCGAATTAAGACTAAGCGAAATACTACGTTAATCAGATATTCATTTCACGCCTATTCCCTGTGGGATTCGACCCCAACCTCGTTGGGTTACTATATTTGACATCGATCGCTTACACTATTCTTAAAGTGTAATTTGAGCGGATCAAATTTTGGCACCGTTGCCGGGGAATACGGTTTTGAAATTTCTGATTAGTGTATATTTTGCTATAAGTCTAATTCCACTTGATTGCACGTTGTTTATTTTGGTGGTTGTAGGCAGGAAAAGATGGCTGAGCATATAGGTGATGTGGATATCGAAAACGAAGAGAATTCGTTTGCCGATATTGAGGAATACATTGAAGATACTAATGCTACAGTACCTCCAACTGTAGGTGCTGCTACATTCAAAGTATAACATGGGTTGATTCTAATGCTAAAAGCTGAGGGTTATTTTAGAAATTCTACTGATGATGATCCTACCCAGCACCTCAGGAATTTCTTGGGTGTTTGCGCAACGCACAAGCAGAACATTGTTTCTGACGATGCATTGCGGCTCAGATACTTTAAGTACTCACTAGCTGGAGATGCAAGAAAATGGCTGCAAAATCTTCCGCCGAATTCTATCCATTCTTGGCCTGAATTGGTCCGGGCTTTCTTGTCGAAGTGGTTTCCACAAAGCAAGAAATCAGAGCTCCGGAACAAAATATTTTTCTTCAAACAGCTGCCAGGTGAACAGTTGCACGAGGCATGGGAAAGATTCAAGCTATATTTGGTGAGGTCGCCGAACCATGGCTTTCCAGACTCCATTTTGCTGGAAAAGTTTTACATGGGATTGGACCCTATGAACCAATCTATAGCTAAAAATGCCGCAGCTGGTTCTTTCATGGACAAGACTTTTGCTAGAGTTACTCAGATTCTAGAAAAAATGGCCAAACATAATCAAGATTGGCATTTTGAGGACAATACAGGTGGCATCACAATTGGGTCTCCTTCCATGAGCAATTTGATTAAAGAAAATCAAGAAAGAGACCAAGTGATCGCTGAGCTAGCAACCAATGTAAATGTTCTGACTAAGCTCTTCACTGAGAATCAGAAAAAGAAAATTAATGTTGTGGAAGATGTGCTACCACCCATGTGACGATTTTGAAGAAGCAAATTTTGTAAACAATACTCATGGTAGATATCAAAAGCAGCCCTATCAGGGTCAAACATTACAAAATCAGTGGAGGCCAAACCCGCAAGAGCAAGGTCCCCAACAATGGCGAAGTGATTCAACTGGGCCTAATCAAGGTAAGTGGAACAACAACAACCATTTTCAAAATCGGAGTTCCAATCCTTATGTTCCTCCGAAAGGGCATTATTCAAATCAGGGCTCATCTAGTGACTCTAAGTTGGAAAGTATGCTCGAGAGGATTATACAAAACCAAGAAAAGTCAGACACCTCAATGAAGAATATGACTGAATTGGTTGGCTCACACACAACAGCTATCCAGAAATTGGAATTGCAAATGAGGGATCTCTCTCATGATCAATATCCACCGCAAAAAGGGACACTTCCTAGTGATACAATTGCAAATCCTAAAGGAGGTGGAAGTGGTCCTACTGCTCACATTATGGCTGTCACGACAAGGAGTGGTAAGACAGTACAGGTAAAAGATGTTGCTGCAGAGTTTCAGATGGAGGTTGAAAGCGAAAGTGTTGCTGCTAGAAGGAATGTTGCTGAGGTAGCTGAAAATCCAGAAATTGTAGTGACAACTGAGGATAGTCAGGAAGAGGT
>MCJB01039464.1:9810-52370 GCA_002018475.1 Nicotiana obtusifolia | reverse complement strand
GGGGGGGGGGGGAGGGGTAGAAACCTAAAGGCTTAGGATTGAACCAATTAAAGCCCTATAACTGAGGGATATTAACTTATCAATAAAATGTATATAATTGATAAATTGTATATCAACTTGTAATTAAGTTAAAACCTAAACAGTGAGGGTAAATAAGTTTCTAATGTAGTATATATAAGTAAAAATCTCAACTTCAAAATTATGGCAACCGTCAGAATTTTGTGGCCAATTACAAAAAGATTATGACAACCGTAAAAATTTTAGAACAATCACCATAACTTGCTGTGAAATTTTTTTTTACCCAAATCTATGAAAATCCTTGTGATTGTCGGGAGGTTGCTTCAAAATTTTGGCGCGAGGTTATTTCCTGGAATCTTCTGAATGGGTCAAAATTTAAATGTTGACACTAAGTGAACTTAGTTATTTGTGTTATTGACCCAAGTCTGCATGTATTTTTGGTGGGCCATAATGGGCTTTCACTAGTAGATCTAGCGGATCTTGGTTTTAGATCCGGCCCATTCCTTTATGTGCAACCCACCACAAGCCCTATTCCACCTCTCCGGCTACCCACCCCCCTCCCTCTCTCTCTCACACAGTCACACAGTGACACAGTCACATTTACCATAGTTCCAGCAGCAGCAATGGGTAAACAGTTTAATCAACTTTGTATTTGCATAAGATTTGCTCTTATAAAGTTAATATTATTAATATAAACAACTTTGTAATACTTACAGGTGATGAAGAAACGGAAGGAAAAGTTATGGAAGGGGTAGCATCAATAGCACTCCTAGAAGAGGGGTCAATTTCGGGTCACTTCATTCATCTTCCCCATTCTATCTGTTATGGTCTCCATGGCACTGGTATAATTACTCAATTTGTCACGAATAATGTATCTGCTTTTCCTTATTTGGAATGCATAGTTGTTAGCTTGGGTGCATCTCGACTAATACTTGTTGCCTCTCACGAGTTGCACAAGTAATGAGTAGCTCTCTCCACTAATGAGGGTTAGTGTTTTGGTTTAAGTACATTTGGGTCTTTTGCACACAAGGGTATGGCCTATTAGTCAATAAAGCGGGTGTAGAATCATCAGGTCTAGGTTCGGACTCCGTCTCAGAGGCAAAAGAAATACTATGTGATATCTTTCTTTCTAAGCCTTGAGAGGTAGAGTTACCTAATACATCTGCTGGTGGGAGGTAGTAGGTTTCTGATGGAATATTTGAGGTGTACACTAGTTGGCTTGGACATCACCGTCATAAATAAAAAAAGTACATTTGGGTCTTTTGAATATTGGGTTTATAACTATACTAGGTGATTTATTTTCATCTCCCTAAGTCTTGCCAAGCAAAAATATCCGGTTCCTGTACTGGTAGGAAGTAGCACGTAGGGGTGGGCATAAAATTCGAAAAACCAAAAAATCAGACCAGGCTGAATTAATTTGATATTTCGGTATCGGTTCTTCGGTACTGATTCAGTATGAATTTTTCGGGTAGTTTGGTACGGTTCTCGGTATTGAACTTTCGATACTCGGGTATACCGAAATAGCGAAATACTGAAATATTTTAAGTAAGCCCTCCCACCACTTCCCGGCCCAAGTTCCCAATTTCCCCATTTTCCATCCCAAATTCAACTTATTAAACCCTGTCCCTTAGACCCTAGCCAGTAAGATTAAACCCAAGTCCAGTCCAAACAAGGACCTTAGGTTTCACCATTTCAGAAATCAGAAATCAGAATTCCCTATTTTACCTTGTTGTTTGCTTGAAAGCTCCTGAAACCAGTGTATTGGAGCCTTCTTCTACCATTCTATTGCAGTGATTATAAGGAGTAAAGTGAGAGATTGAAGTGTAAAGATTCAATGCTCTCTTACACAGCAAATCTAAATGGATTTTTGGGAAAAATCGAATAGCTTGGCTATGGTAGTCTACAAAATCAAGATTTATAAGCAAACCATTTGCCATTTGAAGGTATTATTTCTTTACTGTTATTACTAATAACAATATCGAAACATACCGAACCAAACAAGAGAATACGGAACCGTACGGAACTACTTTGGTACGGTATTTGGTATGTATAATTAATATACTGAATACCGAAGTACCAAACCGTAGTTCTTAAATACCGAACCGAAATATCGAACGCGCACCCGTAGTAGCACGTGCCCGGTGGAATTGTCGAGATGCTAAGCCTTGGGGCAAAGTTAACCAGTATCTATGCTGGTGGAAGATAACAGCCGATGGAATAGTCGAGATGCCAACAAGCTAGCTCCGATATCAATGCTATGAGAAAATCGAAAAATGTTTGGGTTATAACACGTCATTAACTTTGAAACCTTGTTATATCCTACTTGTGAACTTCTCTATGGACTAAATTGAAACAGTTAAGTTAAATAATCTTTAAACTCTCCCTTCTATTTCACTTTCTTCTTGAGCCTAATTTAGTTGTTTCTACCATATCCCTGATCAATCTACTAATCGAAGATATAGTAGAAGTAACTTAATTAGGTTCCAGAGGAAAGGTGAATGAGGTCGCTCATAAATATCTACTATGCCTCAATTCCAAACTAATTGGGGTTGGTCATACAAATCTTTTGCTGTTTTGCATCCATTCCCACTATAGGTAGCATGAGTGAGCACGTTCTAAGTCTTCTGACAAATTCAGTATTCGCAGAATCTGTCACGGTTAAACTATTTTTATACTGGTCATCAACCTAGTGTGTCCCTCCTTTATCGTGGTTGAGATCACTTCTACCGTATCTATACATCAAATATTGGGGTGTTCAATCGGATTTTGAACTAATTCTGTTTCTCCTTGAAAGAGATGGTTTGCGAAAGGGAATGCAGCAGGGGCGAGGACTACCGCCTGGTCAAGCTCACAATAATTGACTACAATGTAAGAGCCATTAGCTATAGTTCTATTCCAATTGTATTACCAATATTTCTTTGTAATTAACTTGTTAGCTTAGCAATTTTACCAGGGCGTGATCAGCAAAGCTTGATCTTTCTTATTTCCTTAATTGTGGTGTATCGTAGAAAAATAGAGAAAGGGATGTCATAGTGGAGTGCAGAGGACATGATGCTGCTAGGATACATAACGTTGACCATGCTCATGGGTAAGTAGACTGAGATTTATTGGAAGACTGTTTTAGAAATGAACGTTCTTGCTTTAATAGTAAGGGTTTCTCTGTAGAGAAAAATATATTTACCTTTTTTTGTGTGAAACCTTTTATAGTTCTTCTGGTGTTTATTCTAGTCTGCGCTATTGGACTAGGATGGAAATGGAAGCAATTTTTTGCATTTGAGAAAACTCTACTTGAATCCATTCAATTTTTTTATCGGCAAACCTGTACACACCCTATAATGCTTTTGCTGAGTCATCTTCGGAACCTATTATTGTATGGACTAGAGTCATCTTCCGAACCTATTAGCTGCACTTTAGAACTCTAAACCTTAGTTTCTCTATCTTTTAAAAAGAATGTTAGTTTTAAAAAGACAACTTTTGAGGGCCATGAATTAGACGATTCAAATGAGTACAATAGGTTCAAGGTAATATAACCGTGAAGAAGCATATTCATGTAGCAGAAATGATCATCAAACATATGGCTAAGGTTGGCTATATGAGTTAAAGGCTTCTCTTCATTATACTTTTCTAATTGGCTTGTATTTCCTTGTCACAAGATGGGAGGACGATGTTGTGAATATGGTTGACCAGAAGGATCAGAAGCACAAGATTCTTGTTTCTTTCGAGTGTGAGACACTGAAAGCAGGTAAAGCAGCTGAGGACCATATCAACAAGTTCATGCCCAAATTAGCCGGGATTGATGCTGTTGGTAAAGTTACCATATGACTATCGTTTTACACTTTGCAAGATTTCTCTTTCTGATCGTAATATGACCCTGATAATGGTGTTTGCCTTTTGCTAATCATTTTTGTTAGATAAAAACGAGGGGCGAGAACAACGAGTTGTGTACCTTATTGGCGCAACGGAAACTGTTGAACTCACCACCAAAAGAATTGCCCCAAATCAACCTTTGAATCACTACGAAACAAAGTTAATCTTTCACCAATTAGATGCCCGAACTTTTGTGTATTTTTCTTGTAGAAAAGATTAGTCAGAGAGAAAATTCCAGCTTTTCAAAAAAGTTCTGAGTTTTCTCTTTAACATAAATAGGCAGGGCAATAGCGGTTAAGGAAGATAACTCATCACTCCCTTTTTTGCGCATTCACTTTAGTGGGAGTTTGTGATTTAGTGGTAACTTCGCTTAACCCCTCTCACTTATCTCTCCTAACTGGGCGGGGTCAGCCCACACGAAGCGACCCACGACCCATAATCCAACAATTTTAGTTATGGCCCAGCAATTTTATGTCAAACTATTTTAATTATATGTATATCAAACAACAGTTTGAGACTGCCAGGTTTAATGACTTGGGTATACTTTCTGTGTTGCTGCTCCTCGTGGCAGTTCAACGTTTACTGTCCCTCCTGCACCTTCTTTTTCCTAGTAAGGAAAACACAAAGAAGGGAAGGAGGCTTTTCAAATCTTTACCTCAATTAAACATCCAACCTGGAAAATTCACCATTATTTGCACCAATTTGTAGTATTATGTTCTAAAAGTGTGGACCCTGTTATGACCTGCAGCATGCTAAGAATGGATGAAATATTTATTCCGACTGCCATATCACGGATAAACAACTTTCTCTTGATCTCATCAAAACAGTTCTGTGCTTGACTTATATTTCCTTCTTTCCTGCAACTCTTGGTGATCCTTGGGTATCTTTTGAGATATCTACCTGTTAATGCATCGTTTATTTTTTTTCTTTTGCCTCCTGAATACTGGCTAAATGAAGACCTT
The DNA here is from genome assembly GCA_002018475.1 of Nicotiana obtusifolia. Lineage (NCBI taxonomy): Eukaryota > Viridiplantae > Streptophyta > Magnoliopsida > Solanales > Solanaceae > Nicotiana > Nicotiana obtusifolia. The sequence continues at coordinate 47,523 of MCJB01039464.1, read as the reverse complement.
CTGCATAAATCTCTGCGACTACTTAGTTATATGAAACATTTATGGAGTTGGTTTTTATTTAAGAATCAGCCGAACAACTCTCTGTGTTAATTTGACCAGATTACATCCAAACCCTACTTAAGCCATCTTTCCTCGACGGAAAGGTACAAATAAAAATTTAACTACGTCTGGTTGGTGTCTTATTTGCAAATCCAGTGTTAAGCTTATTTTATTGTTGCGTGGAGGTGATTTCTCTCTACCCTTCTTATCTTCTCTGCCACATTCCTAACGACTAGAACTTGCAGTTAACGTTGGCAAGATGAGTATCGTAGGCTTAGACTTCACTGACGAAACTGGAGATGGAGATGATAACCAGCAGCATATTTGACGCGTCCAGTTTCAGTAGTCCTATCTTTTTTGTCACTCGAGCATTTTGACTTTGACTTGAAAACTATTTCAGAAGTTAGGCGGGGATGTATTTATCTTGTTAGTCATGTAGTTTCAGGCTTATTACCTTGGTGTTGTGCCACTTCTTGTAATTATAGTAACTTAAAAAGATACTATAGGTTTTGCTAATTTTCACTATGGTTATGATGTATTGCCAAGTGTTGACAATGTTATACTGGGGGGATTCGAGCTCAGAGCTCAATTGTAAATATATGGTGCACAAAGTCAAGCTAAACTCTCGTGATTGCTATTACGCTATGATTACAATTTCTTTACCCAATTAAGTGTAGAACGCTTTACTTTCATCGTTTAAAGCATTTCCAATACTAACAACTAGTGTACATTTGTATATTTTCTGTCATCTTTTACGACCTGAGACGGTTTTCTTCACTGCTCCAACAGACACTAAGAATTGATCCAGGGATGATAGGGTCCTCATGTCATCTGGAGGAAAATAGCTTGCAGCCTTTCCTAATAGCGAAGTGAAGAGAAGCGCGAGAGAAGGCCGAGTGACATAACGCTCACCCAAGAGATCATCAAGAAATGCAAATGCTGCTAACAGATCCGACCTGCTTGCATTTATCGGAGCTGCAAAATGAGCAGGGATAATTCTCGTGAATCTCCAGTCTCGAACTATGCTGTCAATCCAATCTCTAACCTGAAGTTGTAACGAATACACCAGATTATCAGAAGAATAGCGGAAGAAGACAATGAAAAGAACACACTCCTACACTTTCTCCTGACAGGAAATGGATATTAGTTGCTTCTCCCGGGATGATATATGGACCAAACTGTTGTAGGCAACTCTAAAGATAAGGGGGTAACACCGTTGCGTTGTGCATGCAGGTATCATTAAACATAGGATCCTAGATTTATGTTACTATGTGCTGGGACAAGGTTATCTTATCAGATACAAAAAAACTGCAACGCTGCCTCAATCCCAAGCAAGCTGGGGTTGACTAGAATCCTCATTGTCCATGTCACTCCATTTTAAACTAGTTTTAATCCAATATTATTCTCGTCTTTAGTGGAAGACAATAAAGTTTTAGGCAACAGTTTTGCAAGAATGAAAAACAGTGAGTGGTTTATTGAGTGTTAGGCTGTGCCAAAGATTAGCATATTGATTGTTCGATGAGCCAAGATATATTTTATTATGTAAATGTGAGAAAGCATGACTTGCCTTTTCAGGAACTTTGCTGAAAACCAATGTTTTAACAATTGGTGAAACAATTAGCTTTTGTGACATCTGAGCAAAGCTAGCATTTGGCTCCAGAAGATTTGATGGACCTAGAAACAAAATCTGAAGAACCATCCTCTCCCATCCTGAAAAAATGCAGAAAATACAGATAAAGCAAATTACTGTGCAATTTCTTGGATCTGCCATGCTGAAAATATTATTAAGTATATGAAAGTGTAGCCTCTCAAATATCCGAGCAGGCAGCTTAATATGCTTTTAGATGAGATTATCACACAATTCAGGGGTTCATCAATTTCTTGGTTATCAGTAGAGGACTAACCTTTCTGTCGATTGATTTTGTTGTCAACAACAGGTTCATCAAAGACTTCTTTTCCTTTACTAAGTAGTTTGACAGCCAAACCATTCTCTGCAGATGCTAACAAGGATTCTTTGCTAATACATTCAGGTGGAGTCTTCGGGACAAATATCACAGCATCTGTCACCAGCAGCGTCCTTGACCGTTTATGATAGAAAGCCACCTCAACATATGGTCCAATTCCTAAAAACCCATAAGCAAAAGTTTATTAGATTTGGAATACAAGGTACAACTGCATAATTCGAAATTATATGAGTGCTGAGTCTGTTACCAACTTCTGGAGAGCTCAAAACTTTCTGCTCAATATCATCAGCCCATGGTGTTGACATATCCTCATCTTTTAGTGTTTTTGCGCGGAAAATACCAAAAAACTCAAGAGGCAAGTTTAAAGGCCAACTCCATTGCCTTGGTGCTACCCATACCTCAGCTTTTAGGAACTTTCTGGAAAAGGGGCCAACAAATATTTTGTGCTCATATGCAAATGTAGGAAGGACAATATATTTCACTGGATAACCTAACTCTTTCACGAGCTGCAAAAGGAGAACACACTTGTACACATCAACCTTTTTTGGATTTAAGTTATATACGCTGATCATCTCATTTTAACCGGCTACAACAAGTGATTACTCTATTTCTCAGGTTAAACATATCAGGCTTATTATGAAAAGTTACTTGTTATAATATATCAACTTAACATGATAATGTAAAAATCTATGACTGTTAGTGCACAAATCTTAAACTCTTTTAACAATAAAGCATGTTTACACTCAATCGCGGATCAAAACCAACAGTAAACAAGAACCCCTATCAACTTCATCAAAAAAAAGAAAAAAGAGAAGGGAAACAGCCCCTATAATTTCCAGTCATTTCAATCCTTGAAATACTGAGAAAATATCACCCAAAGTCCAATCTACTGAAAAAGCAAGGATAGTTGATGATGATGGCTTTCGAGTTACCTGAATACACTCTTTGGTTGGAGCAATAGGAGCATGAACCCACAATTCACCAGATTTAAGTTTGATGACAGTCATTCTGATGTTTGTTGAAACACTGCTGAATCCCAATGCTTGCTCTTGCTCAAATAACCATATGCTGTCTTTGACAACCTGAGATACTAATGATGAAAATGTGTTAGTAGCACAATACGGGTACTCTCTCTGAATACATACAGCTTTTCTGAAGATCCTCTCTACAGATTACAGTGCCGAGCTATATCTATCAATCACCTAATATAACAATTTAAAAAAGACAGGTAATTTAAGACTCTTCTAGTTAGTCCAAATCCGGAGTCTTAAATGCAGTATATTTCATTATGATAAGACGCCTGCCAGGAATTTTATTAGCGAAACTTGTTATTTCTCCCAGATATCCGTTTTAGTTAAACATGAAAGTTGTTTCTCCAAAAGATTTTGAGTTTTGCTTAACTGTTAAACCTTTACAGAGCCAAAAGAACTAGCAGACATGAGTATATTTCCTCAAGTCACTTCATTCCATCACCCTGTGTTGCTCGGATCCTCCACAATTTCGGCTGCACCCATATCAGATCCTCAAATGCACTATTTTTGGAGGATCCAGCACGGGTATGGCTTGGAGTATCCAAGCTAATAGCCATCACAGAACCTCAGGTCGAATATTGTTTTACAGTATCTAGGTTTTCTAATGTCTTATTATATATGTTTGTCATATTATGCCATGTTCCAAGAACAACATAATTCCTAAGTAACAGTTGATGTTGGTAATGGCGGTAAAGTCTAGTAGTTACTCTTAATAGTAGACATCCTATAATATGGTGAATTGATCTGAAATATAACAAAAAGAATGACGTAGAGCCACGAAACACTACTACATAGTTAGATAGCAGAGAGACGTACTGAGTCCATGTCTCACCGCCATTCAATATCAAAATGAATTTCCACATACTTGATCGAGGAGAAAGAGTCAACCCCAAAAATGAAGGGACGTATTGCAGACCTAAATTAAATAAATGTGTCCCTCCCCTACCAGCTTAACCTTCCTTTTAGATGAAGTGATCACATGATATAACATTCACTTTTAGATTCATTTTCCTTAAAGCTATAGCTCATAGTTTAAGTTAATCTTTCTCTCTTAAAGATCTCTAAAGTCAAACCAGGACACTTCAGTCACGATAAATGGAACTTTAGCCTAAATCAATCTCAAAAGCTAGCTCATGAGGTTAAGATTGTTCAAGGCCATATAAAGAAACAAATGAGGCCCAACATCAGTAACAATAAATTAAGGTGGATCTGGTTCTGATACCATGATAAATGGACACAGGGTCTAACTCAACCCAAAAGCTAGGATTGCCCAAGGCCATATAAGGAAACAAATAGCGTCCCACACCCACCATGTGGGACTCAACAAATTCAAAAGAATCCAAAGAGAAGTAAATAGAGTTGTATGAAAAAAGACAATCAGAACTAGAGTTTAACTTCTATAACCTGACAGTGTAAAAGAAATTTTACACCATAAAAAATAATTATAGGTAACTAACTGCCTATAAAAAGTGAGATTAGTGACCAGCAAAATAAGGCGGATTATCTACTACAGCAGGTTAAAATACTCAGTATAGTCTAAAAGGAATCCATTAAATTACCATTAAAATCATGAAATATGATCAATCAGGTGATTCCATTTTTGGCACATAAACACTAAACAGCAAGCATAATTACAAGAAAAAACTAATGGTTACCTCAGTTCTAATGGTGCGTCTATTTAGGAAAGGACCAAGAGGGAAAGGAAATCCAGTAAAATTGAGGTAAAATCTCCCCCCACTAACACCATTGCTCTCTTCAGAAATTTTACCAGCACCAGTAGCAGATACTACCAAACAAACATCATTTCTAGCTTTACTTCTTCTGCTTTTTAACTGGAAATTAAGACTCTTTATTGGAACCCCACTACTGAAATTGGATCCAAATTCCCTAGAAGATGATGCGCACTGGAAAAATGTAGATTTTGTTGATGCCACAGCCATAGATGATGCTACCATTTTTCTCAAATTAAACTTAGCAATAGAGTAAAAAGAGCTAATAAAGGTCCTGTTATTATGTTAATAGACTTGATGGTCACATTTTTGACACGTTGACGATACATGTTAGATTGTCCTACTTGAAATTTTAAATAATTTTCTGTGGACGATAATAAATTACAAATAGCCGGGAAATTTAACGAACTTTAAGGAAATCTCACCTCCTACCTTGAATTTCAACCAGATAATGCAACTATCTATATCTCTCTGTCTATCTATATTTATATTATTATAAAAGCAATACAATATCGATTTATAAAAATAACTTTATAATATTAAGCATAATAACTCATAATAAGAAAACATAATCGAAATTCTAGATATTAGCCTTATAATCCTATTAGTTTTAGGACATAATATTACACGTTAGGAATCCTACATGATTACCTTTAGGATTCCTATTAGTATAATTACTTTTCGACTGTCTAATTCACGTAAAATTGAACAAGTACTATACGTTACGAATCCTACATGATTACCTTTAGGAATCCTATTAGTATAATTACTTTTCGGCTGTCTAATTCATATAAAATTGAACAAGTAAATATCTTTAGTCGTGTAATTCTATTACTTTTAGAATATACTCTTAAAAATTTCTATTACTAATTTAATTTGAAAACGTATTATAATGTCATATTACTAATTTAATTTGAGAATGTATTATATTGTCCAAATCCATTTAGAAAAAAGAGAGCTTATATCTATATTATTATAAAAGCATGAATACAATGTCGATTTTCAAAAATAACCTTATAATATTAAGCATAATAACTCATAATAAAAGGACATTGTCGGAATTCTAGATATTAGCCTTATAATCCTATTAGTTTTAGGACATAATATTATACGTTAGGAATCCTACATGATTACCTTTAGGAATCCTATTAGTATAATTACTTTCGAGCGATCTAATTCATATAAAGTTGAACAAGTAAATATCTTTAGTCATGTAATCCTATTACTTTTAGGATATACTTCTTAAAAATTTTTATTACTAATTTAATTTGAAAACGTATTATAATGTCCTATTACTAATTTAACTTGACAATGTATTATATTGTCCAAATTCATTTAGAAAAAGGAGAGCCTATATTATAATAACGGAATAAATACAATATTAATATACCAAAATAGCCCTAAATTATTAAACAGAAGAACTCATAGAAAGAGGACATAACTGCAAGAACCTATTTTTTGCAGTACCTTCTATGCTAATTTTTAATATATAAAATTTTAAAATAAATAAAAAAAGTTCTATTAAATTATTATTTAAAATATGTAGGAAGGTTTAATAAAATCAATTTCATAAGAATCCTCCGTATTGACAATACATTACCACTCCATAATGTCCAATACTAAGAAAAATAAAAGTAATATTAAATGGCATGCATAAATAGCTGAAATTGAGAAAAAAATACCCCACGATAATATATTTTTATATTATATTTGAACTATTTTTCTACTCAAATAATATTTTTTTATTAAATTTTCGTGTAATATTGAAAAAATACCCATTTATTAAATAACAACTAAGAAAATGTTTAAAAATATAAATGTGCGAGAAAGAGAAAAAAAATAGTTGGTAAGAGTCAATATCACTAATGATTCTACAAGCATAAAGATCTAAAATTGAAATGTCATATCAATCTTGTACTATTTGAAAATAAAAGTTATGGTGGATACAATTATAATTCAGATTAAATATTCAAAACAAGATATGAACTAATATTAAGATTTGAATCAACATAGAATAAATTATTTTTTTTAGGTTAGAACCAAATAATTAAATCTTTTAATTAATTATTTAGCAAGAGAATCAATTCAATTATTTTTTAAATTCATCATATGAGTAAAATTCTTATTCAAGTTAAAAAAATAATCTTAGGGTATATAAATTTATTCCATAAAAAGAGCGTTGAACACAAAGTAAAAAGGTTAGTATATTATTAAGAATCAAAATGTCACACAAGTGTCTGAGTAAACACAATCAAAGCTAAATCCTAAACAAGAACAAGCTTTCAATGCTATATTATAAAGAGTCGACTCTGCTATAATGGGATTATTCTTTATAGATGCCTCTGGCGGAATCGAAATAATATTATTATGTCATGCATACTTGCAAATATCATATCAAGAGGCATGATACTGTTAGCAATAATAGCAAGTGGTGTGCCAACAACGATTTTATTGTGAGGCCATCCACTTTAGATTTGATATACCTCTTCAAACAACTTAAATAACCATTACAAATATATCAAAGCAGAGCAATGGTGCTAAATTTATAAAAAAAGCAAAATTGACAATATGGGATGACGCACTGATGGCTAAGTGTCAAACGCAGATGGTATACATAAATTTATTCCATAAAAAGAGCGTTAGAATAAAAGTATAAAGGTTAATATATTATTAAGAATCAAAATGCTATACAAGTGTTTGAGGAAGCGCAATCAAAGCTAAAATCCAAAACAAGAACAAGCTTTCAAGACTATATTATAAAGAGTCGACTATGCTATAGTGGAATTATTTTTTGTAGATGCCTCCGCAGAATCGAAATAATATTTTTATGTCATGCATTACTTGCAAATATCATATCAAGAGGCGACACTGTTAACAATAATAACAAGTGGTATACCAACAACGATTTTATTGTGAGGCCACCCACTTTAGATTTGATATACCGCTTCAAACAACTTAAATAGCCATCACAAATATATCAAAGTAGAGCAATGATGCTAAATTTATAAGGAAAGCAAAATTGATAATATAGGATGAAGCACTTATGGCTAAGTGTCAAACGCAGTTCTAGAGATATATTAGATATTAACGAACCGTTTGGTGGAAAACTAATGGTTTGGGAGGTAATTTATGTCAAGTACTACCAGGGGTTCCAAAATCAACAAAATCAGAGACTGTAAAAGCTAACTTGCCAAAATTATACTTCTGGCCTCAAATGAAAAAGATTCAACTGACAAGAAATATAAAGTAAGAACAGATCCAATATTCAGTGTCTTCTTGCGTCATGTTGAGAACGAATAAGAGCATCCAATAAAAGATTATTTGGTTCTTCCCGAACAATTGGTTATCAATTCCAATGGTAATAGTAGTGCATTTAATCCAAGAAATATTTTTATCATTAGATTAAAATGCAATTTGTGCAAACCGCATGATAGAATTAAAAACATATCTTAGCTAGTAGAAATGAATATGTTGTTCAACTAAATAAAAGATTGATTGCAAAATTTTAAAGTAAAAACAAATGTTTTCCTGTTTGTGACTCAGCAGAAAATGATACCAATAATTACTACTAAGAAGAATACTTAAATACTTTAATACCAAACGGCCTTCTACCATACATGTTTGTTGTCAAGTTTATTATTTCTTAAACACCGAATATCTTATGTAATAGCACACACATAGTATATAGAAGTTTTGACAATAACGTCATACATGCAAAAATTATGATACTGGTTAATGTGCTTCTAAGTATATTCTTATCCCTAAATTCAACTTGCGTCTTCCGAAACTAAGGAATATCCTTTTAAATTGTCTGAAAATAATTTTAGCATGTTTATGTTTTGCAAATATAATAAATAAAGCACAAGGACAAACATCCTAAATATCGGACTATATTTACCGCAATATATTTTCTTGCACGAACAACTGTATGTTGCACTTTCAAGAAGGATATCAAGATTGATACAAGAGTTCTGGTTAAAACAGAGCAACCAAAGCATTAGGAGGAAAAATACACAAAAAAATATTATCCACAAAGAAGTATTCGTTAAGATACCATTACATTAAATACTTTTAAACTAAAATACATAATTTATCTAACTACCATGACAAAATTGATTATTTGTGTAAGTTTTGATGATGTCCTTCCATTTTAAATTCATGTATTATGGTAATGTAATAATATTTTTCGGCATTTAGATGATTGTTGTATTATTATACATAATTTTTTTTATTAATTAAATTTTATTGTTCCTACATATAAATAAATATTTAAATTATCACGTACCATTATTAACGTGCAACGCACGTTCATAAATATTAGTATTATTAATTAAAGCTACCTCGGCGAATTATACTGAATACGGCCTAGGAGTCGTTTGGTTTGATGTATAATGGAGTAAATTTTACTCTTTGCATTAGTCATGCAACTTAGTTTTCTGGTATATAATTCTTCATAATAACTAATATAACTTTCGTGCAATTAATAGTGTTTGGTTTTCAAATACTGAATTAAATTAAAATAAATTTGCGGTTAATTAATACAGAAAATCAAATAGTATTGTATTACTAATCGATATGACTTAGACGGAATATGTGGATTATTTTATATGAGATAAAATGAGGAATAAAAATGAGTTGTGGATAAAGATATCTAAAGACAAAAATGTCTTTAAATTAGACAATCACCACCTTACAATCCATATATTACAATTCAGCATACAACAACAATTCATGTTTCATTATCCACCGAATCATAATTATTGTATACTATTCATCACATAAGCAATTTCTATGTTGTATGTAGTCCCTAATCCAAATGTCCCTTAGAGTATAAAAAATAGTTACACAATTATATCCTTTTAAGATAATGATAGGTAAATAACATTTGTTTTTAATCAAAAGTTTCGAATTCATGTCTTGAGAATAGAATCGACTTTACCCTAAAATCGGATTTTTTGACACGAATTTTAATTAGTCAGACCCTAAAATAAATACCGGACAATATGTGAAGAAAAAAAGGAAGATTATTATAGGAAAAACTATATATATGGCCATAGGAGCAACCATGCAGGCATGTATTGCGGCTCATTTTCCTCCAATTTTGGGGTTGTCCAAAACTCATTCCTAATTCAATCATTATGATAGTAATACTAAGAATCTTCCCAATTCTTCATCTCTCTCTTCCTGAACCAGACATGGACTCCATTTACTCCTCTTCTTGGCCCCCATAAAATCAAAAAAGAAAAAGAAAAAAAAACCATGCATTCCCTTGTGTTGGTCCAAGAACCAAATTTATGTACAAGTTGTACAAGTTTCTTGGATCAATTTTGTTACCACTTGGAAATATATTGAACAAGGTTTGACAGAGTGATCATTTAACGAATTAAGAAAGTGATCAAAAGGGAGGCATACCTGTTATCATTTCTGAAATTTATGGTCTGCCTTCCAATCAATAGCAAGTTGATTTGGATCTTTATGTTCAATTTGAATGGTACTTCCTTCCTCAATTTTAATCTTGTGGCTTTTCCTAATCATTGTTTTGATATTAGGTCTCTATTTGGTTAAAAAAGTCCATGTTGAAATGGAATAAAGATTGTCTTGAATTTTCTAATATGGTGTTGGGATTTCATGCTATGTGCATGGACAACGGTGGCTCACGGGGAGACTAGTAAAGACTTTGCTTTAGATCCCCTAAATTTTAGGGCCCAAAAAATATTTTTAGTTATGGATTCTCTATCTTATTTTCGCTTAGACAATATTAAAGTTTATAAAAAAAATAAAAGTACAAGCTCCTTATAAATGTAGAAAGCTGTCTATATTTTAACTATAGAAATTTTTTAGAACTTTGAATTAAGCTATTCAAATCTTCATATTGGTAAAAAATATTTTTTACACAAAGATCCAAGGTAACACATTGTAAGTACGTGGCTAATATCTTATTAGACGAATGTAAATAATAATATTATATTTTGTAAGATAACTACACTATAAACACAAAAAAAGGCCTTTAGGCCACGAGTACGGATGTAAGGATGCTTCTATAAAAATAGAAAAGAAAAATTGTATGTGTGCAGAACTGTGTGGACGAAACTTTGGATTTTTTCATTTATCTATTTGCAAGCTCATGCTGGAACACTACCACAATTAAAATTTCTTGTTTACCATCATATCCTAAAGTGGACAAGCAACATCTATGGCGAATTTTTGTGGGGATGGTTGAGATGTTATTCCCCTTGTCAAATTGTATTTTTGGTCATATTTGTTTATCTTTTTAATTCAATACACCTTATATCTTCTAATTAGAGTTAATCAAGTTGTTTGAAATTCTGCATCTTGTAGCTTAATAAGTAAAATTACTAATGGAAAATTATAACTTGATTAACATATTCAAATTCATGGGATGGCCATAATTTCTCATATAGTAGACATAATAATCACCGTTTTAGCTGCAAGCTCTAGGTATAACCACCACGTTGGTGCTCGCTCTATAGCATTTGTTTTACTGGACAGGTTTTGCATTCTCGCTGCTTAGAAAAATCAATTTTGAGATTGCGAATTAATCATTTGATGTGTTCTGAACCTTTTTTTGTAATTACTTCCTATTTTTTAATGCTTTGACTAGCTGTAAATTGTAGCTTCATGGCATTCAGTTTCAGTGTAATTAAAAGCCGTGTCTTAATGCAATAAAGTGATGCAAAGCAAGGAATTATTGCTTCATGGGCGAAGCCATGCATTTCAGTAAACTTCAATGACGCCCAAATGGATCCCAACGAGACATGATCTATAATTTGAATCTCAACCATGAGTAGTTGGATTAATATCCTCAATTTTGTATATTGGATCTCGAATTTAGAAGTGTGAACTTCATTTCTAGCCTCATGGAATTTGCCGCTTTTTGCGCTTGTAAAAACATTGTTTAATTCCCTGTCTCAATCAATGAAAAGGTATCTTAAACGGGGATTCAGGATTTAAATTCTATGAGTTCAACCTTTAAGGTTTTTAACATTCAACCTATAGTATCATTAAACTTATGAGTTCAGACCTACCGTTTATGGCATTATTAGTGTTTTTAAACATAAGTTTATGCTCCGTCTTGAAAGTATTGGGTTCAGATGAACCCGGCGCTAGTGCTCTATATCCACCCCTACTTAAACGAATGGTTTACATCTTATGCAGGTATTGCATTGGGATTTAAGATTAGAACAAAGAAATGGGGCCAAGATTATCAAAACAGGGTTTTAGGAAGCCTGTTAATCTGAGTATCACGGATCTCCACCATAATCTGATAAACTATCTGTCAAGAAGTTCGTACATACGTAACTTGGTGTCAAAACAAAGAAGGCGAATGCTTGTTGGCGGGTATGATCTTGACATGACTTATATATCAGATCGAATTTTAGCGATGTCATTTCCTGCAGAACACGTGCGAGCAATGTTTCGCAACCCTTTGTGGCAGGTTAAGTCTGTACTGGATATGAGACATGCAGGACATTATAAGGTTAGTACATAGCTCACTTTAACATTAAACCTACTTTCTTTCCCTTTTGTGCTTAGCATTATTAAAAGTCATAGCGATTGACTGATGCAAACCGAGGGGTTATTCCTTTATCAGCGAAGGCATGCACTTTAGAGAAGTGTGCACGCTTCAAACGATAATGCGCAAAGTGATCCAAACAAGAAGTGATTTGGTTCTTTGAATCTCAATTTTGAGGATTTGGATTAATATTCTCGTTGTTTTATATTGGATGCTGAAATTAGTTCTATTAATTGCCATACAATTACTATAGTACTAAATTCATATGTTTTTTTGAAGTTTCCATAGACTATGTGCACTTTAATGAAGCATGTATTTCATACCATGCTTTATGCTTCAAGCCAATGAATCCCGCCTTTTGCTCTTACAAACACTGATACTGCTTCTATCTGTCATGTTAATTGTCTTCTAAACTCTAATCATCCAAGCAATTTTTATTTGGAACCTAAATCAGTTTACTGAATAACTGCATCAAAGAGAACACATCAGACACTAAGATTAACAGGTGACAGCTTGAGTTTAGATTACATGTCCAATAATGAGACGAGGATTGTCCAAGACCATATAAGGAGACCAAAGACCGACCTTGGGCCTAACTCAACTTCAAAAGCTAGCTTATGAGATGAGGATTGTCCAATACCATATAAGGAGACCAAAGACCTCAAATCCCACCGATGTGGGACAACTCAACACACCCCCTCACGCCCAGACCTGCACTCTGGAGCGTGGATAACATAAATGGGAGCCCAACATCGGTAATAATAATTGGGATGAGCCTGACTCTGATACCATGATAAATGGACCTTGGACCTAACTCAACTTCAAAAGCTAGCTTATGAGATCAGGATTGTCCAAGACCATATAAGGAGACCAAAGACCTCAAATCCCACCGATGTGGGACAACTCAACATTTACCTTGCACCTAAATGTGAATCTCATATTTTCAGAAATGTATACATTGATAGTAGCTTGTTTATTAACTAATGCACTAAACACATTTGCTCTCTCAGTCACATGTTGTTGCTTGTAGGTCTATAACTTATGTGTAGAGCAAGCTTATGATGCCTCACATTTTCATGGCCGTGTGGAGAGGTATCCGATGGATGATAATCATGTCCCTCCTCTCCAAATGATCAGAGAATTCTGTGAAGATGTGTACTCATGGCTGTCAAATGACCCCAAGAATATTGCTGTTATACATTGCATGGTATGCCTAACATCCTTTTCATTACTTCTCTTTCCGGCACATAATTTCTCTAATGAAGTATCTAAAAATTGCTATGTTGAGGGATATGGATGATGGTGTTGTGAATTTCAGAACGTCTCTGACATTTAAGTGGATCTGCTATTTTCTTTCTTTTAGGATATGTGAAGATAGAATTTAGTTTTTCTTATATTGAAATATAGTGTAATTAACTTTTCTTTTTATAAGAAAATATAGTGTAATTAACTTTTCTTTTTTGACATCTGTAGGCAGGTAAAGGCCGAACTGGTTTAATGGTTTGTTCGTACCTAGTTTACACTGGCATGTCAGCTGAGGAGGCTCTTCGGTTGTATGCTGAGAAACGAACTACTAACAATGAAGGAGTAAGTTATACTCCTCTAATTAGAACTGTTCAATGGAAAGGAGGGAACCTGAAATATGTAACATGGAGACTTTTCATTCAAAATGGACTACTAGATTGAGAATTAGGGTATACGGGTATGGAGGTTGAAAATTAGGGTAGAAGAGTAGTGATTAAGTGGGCGTGTCTTATTTATATGCCAGTCTCATTAGTGTTAGTCTCGTATTTTCATTTCTTCGTATTTGCATATTTCTTTTAGTATATGTCGTTTCTTTCGCTTCGGTTATTATATCACCTTTGCTTGCTGTGTTTACTACTTGTTGTTTTTGCTTCCTTTTTAGTTTTTTTTCTCCTGAGCCGGGGGTCTATCAAAAACATCCTCTCAACCTTCGTAAGGTAGGGGTAAGGTCTGCGTACACTCTACCCTCCCCAGGCTTCACTTGTGGGATTATCACTGGGTTTATTGTTGTTGATTTCCATTATGTTAGGCAAACATTTAGCCAAACACAAACCTAAGAAAGTGCAATGTATGGCTGATTTTGAACTCTAAAGTATGTAAAAGGAGCGGAGAATCTTCTGTCGTGAAATTTGTTTTTAGTGCTAATAATACAGTAGAATAGGCAATAAAACATATTGAGGCATGTCTGTTTTTACCTCACGAAGCAAGAGAGGAGGGGATATATGAGATGTTAGTTTGTTTCTTGAAGTTCTGAAGGGAGACATACTTCATATAGCAAGGATAGTTCCTTTTCATTGCAAAATCTTCAAGTTGTTCTTCTAGAAGTGATTACAACCCTGAGATTGTTTCCATATACAGGTATCAATTCCAAGCCAACGTAGGTATGTCAGATATTGGGAGCATGTACTTTCCTTCTCAAAGGGTGTTCCTCGTGGTCCTCCAGTTGTCAAATTGCCCAAGTCATGTAAGAGAGAGCTCCGCCGCATTAGATTATATGACACTATAAACGTTGAATCCATCTTCTTCGTGGTATCCGAATTGCAAAGAGTAAGCCATCTTACTCATATAAGATCTTTTGCAGCATCAATGATGACACAAAATTGCAAAATGCTGAATGGATAAGATGCCTATGCATGATTGGTTATATAAAATTACACTAAGATGATTACTGATCAGTTTGTGTGACCGTCTCGTCTAAAAGATTAAACTGTTAGAAAGAACACACTTTTATTTACTTTAGTTATGTGTTTTACATGCCCTTCAGGTGCAGACTTAATCCCTTTTCATGGCCAAGCATATAGAAATTTATCTTAATAAGTTGACAGAGGAAGGAATAAAGTTGAAAGAAAAGTTAAATCATAAGATTCCTGAAGTTTTTCCAGTTGTGTTGATCTTCATTTTGGTTCCAGTCTCTGCTTCTTCATTGCAATAGGTAAAATTTCACTCTGTACAATTCAAACAGGTTCCAGGAGAGAAGTATTGTCCGCCTACAGAAGTCACAAAAAGTTGCTGCAGACGAATTAAGAATGGTATTCAGCGAACTTATAGTCCTCGATATTTTTATTCCTTTGTTGAGGACAATGAAGATGAGATGAAACAAGAAAACAAGGAACCTCGTTTGGTTGTCCAAATGGATACTGAAAGTTCAATGCTCTATCAGAAAACCTGTTTGGATCATTTTTATGACAAACCAGTGCAAGTACGAATCTTTAACCTATTCTATAAAATTATGATATGATGTTTTCTCTATCTAACTAACTTTTGATCGTCACGTTAATATTTTCTTCCACCATCACTAATATAGTAATATATACATCAATTAACCCTTTAGATTTCATTTTGAGTTAACACTATCACATAAAATGGGACGCAGGTAATATCTTTTCTTCCTCTGCTCTCTATTAATTATAAGTTGGATTATCTCTTAACAGGTCAGTGGAGATGTACGTATCATATTCTACGAAAAGCTCATAGGAGGACGTCTCTTCTATGCTTGCTTCAATACTGCTTTTATTAGGAATGATTTACTGCAGGTATTTTTCAATTATACAAACTTACAACTGAAAAATATTGCATATGCTACTAAAACTGTGAAAGTAAAGTGCGTAAACACATATGTAATGGCACAAGTCATGTATCATGGATGCTGATCAAAAGCTCCAAAAAGATATTGATTAGAAATGAATGTTTTAACATTTGACTACGTGCCATTAAAGGATTTTGTCCGTCCCCCAAAAGCCATAAAAGAAAAACAGAAACTTAATATGATCTAGATAAAGCATTCGCGTTAGGAGCCAACTCATTGCATTACTATTTGGCAGTGTATCAAATTTGTATACTGATGTGCTACTAATTCTGTTTTAATATCTGAAAATTTGCAGTTTTCGTTACGAGAGCTAGATAAAGTTGGCAAAAAGGGTAGGTCCATGACTGGTTCTTCATTCTGCTTGGAGTTGCTCTTTGGTCCAGCAAATGGAAATTGTTTGCCAACACCTCCTTTACATGAAGATGATCTTAGTGATTGTTAAACTACTTCATATATTATCAACCCCTTAAATATATTACAATTTATAGTGTTTGTACATTTTGATTTACATTTCAACAGTCTTACCATCTATTTTTCAGGGGATGGAAGACTAGGAAGATTTCAATAGTTTTGTAAGTAGAACTTGAGGGAGTAGTTATAAAAACAAATGTTTCATCTTGAAACTTGCATGCCTATCCTAGAATCTAATGGAAACAAAATTCTTAGAATTTGAAAAGGATCTAGGTTTTTTGGTTGCATTTAGTATTAAATTAGAATTTGAGGGCCAAATTGTATTCTCCGTTTGGTGCTTACAATAAACCTCAATATTATAGTTAAGTTCTAATTCCTCTGATCCCAAATCCCTAAGGATTGCACTTATATGCCCGGACAATATAGAAAAAGTTTACACTATCATGGTATTTTAACATGTTATAGAAGGCGATTTGCCTTATTTTCAAGTTTCTAATCCCACTTCTTATAATTATCTTTAAGTAATTTGATAGTGTAATTCTTTTTACATCGTCAGTCTATCGAAGTTACAATCAATGCCAAATCCTTATTCTCTTAGGGAGCGGTTGTTTTTTAAGATCACTTAGATATTTGAATTTGAATACATATAAATATTAAAATGTATTTAAATGTTTATAATTTTGTTTTCATTAAAAATTTAACAATATAAATTTCAAATCAGATGATTTAATTTTATATCCACAAAATATAGTAGGTTATAAGGTGACGATCGCTTGTGGTTGGTGGTGGTATTTGGATTTAAGGTTTTATGATAGAGAGTTCTTGGAATAGAGCATTCTTGAGAAGATTGCATAGAAATCCCACTCCTTTTGTTCTAGTTCTTTGGAAAAACGTCTGCTCCTTAAATTCACTTTTCAGAAGAAAAGATGTACTCGAGGTCGTTTGCTACCCAGACTAAACTGTTTATAGTCCCTAGATTATAAGATTTGAATTAATTTATTTCACATGGGAGGTGGGATAAAATAATCTCAAGTTAAACTAGGATAAGATGGGGTATTTAGGATTAAGTCAGTGATTAAATTTATTGTATTTGATTGACAATATAAATTTATCCTTAATCAACTTAAACACAATATAAATTTAATCTTATACATTATAGCATCTTATTCCACCTTATCTCGCGGTGGAAATAACAGAATCTTGTCTCACACCCACTCCACTCCGATCCTCTTGTGTCAATAAAATAATGAACCCTCGTCTAGTCGCCTTGACATAGGAAGACCCTATAATCTTTATGAAGAAAGAATTAATTAACTTACTTTTCGAGCAATACTTCCATATCCCGACTACCTACTTCTTGAATTGAAAGTATGTAGGCATCACTGTTTACTCAACCTAGTTGAATGGAATGCTGGACATGAATTTAGTAATGGCAATCTTAAATAATCAAAGTATTGTCACAACCCAATCATTTCTTGTTCATTCTACCTTATTAATTACTACTCGAATAAAAAATATTACTATCGCTACTCCCTCGTGCTCGGTTTTTAAGCGTTAAATTTTCAATTTTTTCATATTCTTTTAAAATTTTTGAATTATTAATTATTGCGTCTTATAGTACTTTTTATATGGTCTCCAAATATGTAAATTTTATTCCAAAAAACCTTAAAGATTATGTATCTCAATTCATGATAAAAACTAATTTGTTTGACTCTCAAAATGCGCAATCGCCACATAAATTGAGATGGATGGAGTATTATTTGTACATATAAATATATATTTTCAAATAAAAGATTCAACAAAACTTATGAAATCAGTTGACATATCATTAAATAAAACGGCGTTAGACTCCAAAGCAAATAGCAGGGTTCTATGGTGTAGTGGTTAGCACTCTGGACTTTGAATCCAGCGACCTGGGTTCGACTCCCGGTAGGACCTTTTTTTCATGATTATAATGGAAATTTGAAAATTTCAATTGGAAAGTGGACATATTTCCAGGTGAGTTCCTTTTTAGCCTAGCTAGCTGTAACTCATCGTATCGCTAGATTTGAGATGCAAAATGGTGTTTGCTACCACCAATTTGGATTTTTTAATTAGAGGTCCGGACTTCAAGATTTTAAAATAAGACATTTCTTGATAAGAAACGCTTTATCTTATTAATGGATCTACCTAACACTAATTCGAATTTGTTGAGCCAATGAGAATTTCGAAAATGAATATTCTTTCACCTTAATAAGAGCTTTCGAGTTCGAGGTCTTGAAAAAAAGTTCTCGATAAGAAGCGCACATAATCTCTTTAGTGAATGTACATAGCACTGAATTCGGATTTGTTGGTCAATGAAAGTGTTTGATACCATATGTATAAAGCAAATTGGCTAAATTAAATGATTATCCAAATTGGCAAGTTGGCTTCATTATAGAAAAGAAAACACATGTTCTTGCATTTAGAAATAGAACAAAGACCTCTGTCTTATTGAAATGGAAAGAAGAAAGAAGAAAAGTGCATTTTTTCAAGGGTCTAATTTGGAACACCAAAACATGATAGTGTGCGCTTGAGTCAACTTGGAACATTTAAAAAGTTCCTACTGTCACTGTTTATTTAGTGCATTCGCAGTTTCGCATTGATTTTTCCTTTTTCTTTTTTGGGTAGTTGGGTTTGGAGGGGACTTGGAAGGTGGAAATTTAATGCATTTGATTGATCATTTCATAGGGAGAGTGCTATCCTACTCAACAAAGTCTACCCTATATCTTTAGATGCAATGCAATATTTCAATTAGAGTTTAACTTACATATATATTGTTTTAAAAAATTCATTATCAATTTGCTTACAGGTAAGTAAAGATAGTCACTCATCATTTCTGAAATTAATAACTTTAAGAGAAGACAATGTTAAATTGCACTGATTATCATTTGCACTATAAGCAATTATGAGAAATCCTCTCAACTAATATTGGACCTTTTTAGATCACGAGCTTCACAAGCTAATTCAATTATTGAGAACGGATTGACAACTTGAGAAGGAGGCATAACGCTAAGCTAATATAACCATCTAATAAACTCGTAAGTCAATGTGTTGAATTGACAAGTTTGAATTTAATAATTATCTACCTAATCATCATCAGTGGCGGAGCTATAGTAGAGTGTGCGGGTTCGAGCGAATTTAGTGACTTTTTCTCAGACCTTATATTTCTGTTGAAAAATTCGCTTTCTGTATATAGATAAAGCACGCCGAACCCAGTAACAAAAGGGGATTGGGTTCAGCGGCAAAGGTTCTGGGTTCTGTTTACCCTCAAAATCAGATAACAATTGAATTTGTAAGTGGTTTTAAGAATATGCGGATTAACTTGACACGAAGTGATAAATTAAGTTGCAATTAAAATAAATAACGACAAAGTAAATTCAAACCACACGAATTGGACAATTTCAGCCTTGAAAGACCAGTCACCCTCGAACCGGATGTACTTCGATCGGTCTTAAGATACAGATGAATAAGTGCTTAAAGAGAAAAATAATAATGTATTGCTTTTGAGTGCGTGTTACAATGTGTTTTATGAATTATCAGACCTCCTTTATATGGTAGAGGAGTCCTACTTTAGGTACAATTCTATAAACGGTAAATAAATCTCCTGATTTACTGATTGACGATCCCTTATCGATACGTGTTGTGATTCCTGCCGTAATATCCGACTGGTCACGGATATTTCGGCCTTATATTGGCTATGCTAATAATGTTTCATCGAACTCGTTCAAGGCTAGGACCGATTCCGGGGTCACGGTCTCGATATTTTTCGAAGGCAGGCGTTCTGCTCCGAGTTCTAACTCGGTGGGACTTGGAGTTGATCTTCAGTTCTTTATTGCTATGTTTCGAGCCTGATCTACCATGTCGCAGGCGAGCTCGATTTTGATCGTATACAGGTTCCAAGGAAAATGCCTGGCTTAACTCCCTTTAAAAGCACCCCGTTTTTCTGTTACTTTTTCTTTTAAAAGAGAACCTAACTAGCTAAGAAATAAAGAAACGAAGTTCCGAAAGTCAAAAAGAAACACTGAAGTTCCAAACTTGCGTTTTCCTATTACTTTTTCTTTTTTCTAAGAAAAAAACCTAACTAACTAAGAAATAAAATATTGTATATTAGTTTAGCTTATGGTCTTATTTTAAAATTTAGAATCCATATATTTCAAATTCTAACTCCGCCTCTGATCATCATATACCATAGTATCATAATACTATGTTATAGTGGGAAATCCAAAGTAAAAAATTAAATTACCGAAATATCCATTAAAACCTAAAAGACCATTGTATCATTCACTTAAACACTACACCTACAATATTCTAATACCAAAAAACAAAACTTACACAATTTTTTTGAGTTGAAAGTGTTTCTTTAATGTACAATGTAATGATATATATGCTAAATGGCAAATGAAGAGTTTATTAAATATCACAGACGAAACTAAAATTTAAAGTATATGAATTCTAAATTTTTAAAATAGGACTGTGACCTAAAATTAATATATAATAACAAGCAAACTAAAGAATGAAGATCGATATTTTATATATATTTAAAAGGTAATGAACCAGACAAATATAATTCTTCTCCATAATCTATGTATACGCTGTCAAGAGAAAAACATGAGAAAACACCACTCCACATAATACTTTAATACCGAAAAGAAAACTTACACAATTTTGAGTTGAAAGTGTTTCTTTAATGTACAATGTAATGATGTATATGCTAAATGAGAACGTTTGCAAATGAAAAGTTTTATTAAAGACCAGGGATGGAACTAGGATATGAAGTATAGAGGGTAGTCCGTTGCATTAAGCTCTCGTTAAGAGCGGGGTTTGGAGAAGGGTCAGATCACAACGGTCTATTGTACGCAGCCTTACCCTGCATTTCTGCAAGAGATTGTTTTCACGGCTTGAACCCGTGACCTCCTAGGATATGGGGTTCTAAATTTTAAGATAGGATCGTGACTTAAAAACTAATATACAATAACAATCAGGCTAAAGAACGGGTACCAATATTTAATACATTTTAAAAGGTAATGAACTAGACAAACATAATCCGTTTTCATAATCCACGTGTACCCTATCAAGAGAGAAATATGAGAGCGTGACCTAAGGGATGCGTCCTTATCCACACGCTGCGCGGATAACTCACGTGCCAATAATCATAACAACCGCACATACAACTCACGTGCTGCACAGATGACAAGCGCAAAACACAACCAGAAAATTAATGCTTACTCGCCAAAGATAGTATAGTTAATTATTGTCTCCATATGGATTGGATTTAAATAACGTTCAAGTAATTTCTAGTTAAACGGTATCCAGTATGATTAATACTTTGATTTGAAATATTGATGAACTAAAATTAACAAAGAAAAAGTAAAGCAAATAACAATTGATCACGGAGAACTAGAGATTAGCTAAATCGGTTTGTTATTAGTATGAGAAATAAGTGTCATGACATGATAGGTGCAAAATTATTATCTTGGAATTGACACTATTAAATTTTACTATTAGTGTTCTACTAATTCTCATGAATTCAACAGGTTATTATCCTATTTTTATTATTCAGGTTTCTCTCTCGATTAAACCTAAACCATTCAAATAAGCTAATATCAAGTGCAGTGAAGCTTGCACGAATCTATTGGTATGATCTAAGAGAAACTTCTCGTGAAATATTTCTCACACTTAATTCAAACAGTAGATCACAATTTTTTTTCGATTACTTTAAAGAGGTACCAAAATAAATTAAGACATGTGTTGCAACAATATTTAATATATACTTCTCTTTCCATTAAACACGATAATGAATAAAATCACAACTAAAATTAAAGCTCCTCCAATAAATTCAAGCAATCAAACAATAATCAAATCCATAGATATAATCAAGTCACCAAATCATGTCAAACCCTAAGGTAAACTACTCCATAGTCATTGAGGAAGTCATTGCAATTAGAGTTAAAGAATAAGAGAACGTCAATCCAATGTTACAATCCAAATTCCTCTATTCAATTGGTGGAAAGATGATGAAATCTTGTGTCTTAAACCTTCCAATGTTCTCCAAAAGCTCCCTAAGTCAAAAGTCTCCTAAAAACATATTTTTGTTGTATTTATACCATGTGGGAATGAGCTCTGATGGAACTACCCTTCCTAAGCTGAAGTGAAAACATTGGACGGCGAAAATATACAGGCGCGGAGCTCCTGCGCCACCCCATGCGCCACAAACGTGAGATTTATCAAAGAGCTAATTTTTTTCACTGTGTAGGTATTTTGCACTAGCACGATACGGCATTGTATTTTTCTTAGAGTAAGAAAATATTTTCTTCAATTTTTGATATCCAGACTTGGTCTTCGAACCCCACACACGATCCCGACTTAATTCCTTGGGCTTCTACTCAGGCTTCAAAGCTCCAATTCATCCATTTTAGCTCCAAACTTGCTTCTCAACTTGAAATTACATCCTACACAACATAACACATGTACTAAGTACAAAGTATTGACAATTAAGCTCAAATACGAATAAAGCGCAGTAATATAAGTGAAAAATATGGTTAAAACACGGGTTCTTAGCCTACCATCAACACCTCACAGTTAGTTACTCTTCCCTGAGCAATCAAATTAGACTTCAAACAGAGAACTTTTTCCATGCAATTCTCCTACTCATAATGCCAAGAATATTTAAAATAGACAAAGCACCATGCCATAACAACTTAGCCTCAAGACTTGACTCAAAAGCACTAATTATTTTTCAAACTCGCTCACTTACTCTAACACAGAAGCCAAAGACATTACATTTTCTTCACAAGTCATGTGCCCTCACACAAACAATAGAGCGTAGTTCCAAACTCAAAAAGTTCAAGCACAATTAGGAACTCAAGATAGGAAGAACTCTCTCACTCTTAGAAATAAAATTCATGTGCCACAGAAGATGTACCATAGGCTTGTCCGTGATGTAATATTCTACTAATTCGAGCTCGCTCAGTCAAAGATTAAGTAGGACTTTATTTTGGTTGTAATGTAGCTTGCGGGATGGGTAAGATACATTTTTATATAGTGACTATACCTCCCTAAGTACTTTAATACATATACATTAAAATTTCAAACCCTACACTTGTGTTGAACCATACCCTAACCTTTACAAAATAATAACACCAAGCTCACAATTTCTTTAAGCACAAACAAGATGAGAACTACCACTAGCTAAGAAATCAATTTTTTTTTCTTTTCTAATACATACACAAACTCCTTCTTTCTGAGTTCTGATTTTTTTCTCTTTTCAAGCAATTCCCTTTTTTTAATTTCCTACAAGTGACTCTCACAATTCTTTTCAAACAGTGCATCTTTCTCCATTTTTCTCAGTTCTACTCAAACACTTTCACTTAGCTTTTAAGAAACTCATAGCAATTTCAAGTACTCAAGAGAGGTAAAATGTTTAAATAGATAATCAATTCAACCGAAGAGGTCAGACTTATAATATGGTTACTAAAGAAAATAGTATTAGAGGCTCAAATGGGATAGCTAGGATACCTACAATTAGGTGGGCATTAAGAATATGTCTGGCTCAACAAAGAAACGCCTCTATGACTTCCTAAACTGAACAAGAGTACCATTTTGCTTTGCAAACATGCGGAGCATGTTCTAGACATCAATTGACGTGCACCAAATATCAACAATAACCTCACACACGTATTGGCACACAACTTTATCATGTCCGAATCTATCTCGACTCTCTAATCAAAGCAGTTAAACAAAATCAAGCATTTTAAGGCACTACAAAACATGAGTTCAGAATGAGTCTAGGCGTCACTACTAAGGTACTCATTATTCTCAAAGCACAACAAAGTCAAGAAAGATTGCCTCCAATTCGCACTATGACACAAATTTCTTTACTCCTATAAAAAAAATTAACTACATCCAGTTCAAGCAAAATCCTTGAAAAAGAATTGCTGCACAAAAAAATAAAATAAGGGGGACTTATTACACTACCTAGAAAAAAAATATATTGAAATATATTTTTTTTTGACATTTTTGTTCAACTTTAATTCCTCAAGAACACGGTCGAAGAAAGCCATCGTTAGAAGAAGTCAATCAAAATTTTTTAATTTTTAATTTAAAAGAATAATGACGAAAATACGCACATACACATATAAAAAAAAACACATATACATATACACATCCCACGCTATACTTTAAATTGTGACATGTCCCCATAACACACAAGTAAAAAATAAGAGGTAAAGGAAACTCCCTTGAATTGTCTACTCAGGGTTTGAAATGTTGTCGGGGTCTACTTTGCATGCCTGACTTAGTGCATACAATCATGCCGAGATTTTCTTTTTTGACTTCTTTTGGAGCACCCCCACACTTATCATGCTTTCCCTCTAGCTTCTTTAGGGTACCCACTTTAAAATCAAAGTAAGCAGCCGACTCCTCTCTATGTGCCACTATTGCTTCCTTTATTTTGAACAACACTCTTTCTTCCTCGTCTCTTAGCATGAGTTGCCTTTCTTGAATATTTAGTTTAGCTCTGTCGTAGCCAAAACGGGTCTCCATAAAATCAGAGGGACCTCTTTATTCTCCTCCATATTCATCACATGAAGTCTACAGGGGACACAAATTTATCCACCTGAACTAGTACATATTTCACTGTTTCTTCGGGTATTATTATGGTCTGATCTTCCAACTGCAAGGACACATGTATAGATCTGATTACTCCAATTTCTCTCTAAAGTTTCTTGAAAATAGACAAGGGCATAAGATTAATAGAAGTACCCGAATCACACAAAGAATTTTCAAATTTAGTACTTCCTAGAGAATAAGATATAGTGAAACACCCTGAATCTCCACACTTTTGAGGGAGCTTATGGTGTGGAATAGTACTACAATGCTCTGTGAGCTTGAAAACTGATGTCTCTTTCACTTTTTGCTTGTTGACAATATTTCCTTCAGGAACTTAACATGTGCTGGCATTTGCGAGAGTACCTCTGTGAAAGGTAGATTAACATGCACCTGCTTGAGCACTTCAAGAAAATATCCAATTTGTTTATCTAATTTATCTCTTCTCTGCTTCTGTGGGAAAGGTAGAGCATGCATATTTCTTTTCCTCGGTCTCCTCATTTATTGACTTTTCCATATTCTTCCTTGTCAAAGCTCCAGTCTTTCTCTTCTTCTTTAGACCATTCTTTGGGTATACCCTTACTTCACATTCTTGATTTTATTTATTTTTCTGCTCCTCTACAGTCTCCACTTGTATTTTAATAAACTCACCATTTTTTTTGGAATAGGGTCTTTCAATACTAGTCCACTCCTCAAAAACACCGCATTAATTATTTCTTTTGGATTTTTCTCGGTGTCAGCTGAAGGGTTCCTTGAGCCCTCTCAGATAGCAAACTAGAAATTTGTCCCACTTGCCTTTCTAAGTTTTGAATGACTGTATCATAAGTTTCAAGTCTCTCATTTGTCTTAATAATGAAAGCCTCATTAGATTTTCTATATTAGAGTAATTGGACTTTTGAGGCTAGTGTAGCTGTCTTTGGTGATCTTGAAAACTAGAGCTCCTTGTCCTTGGGGTCTCGGATTATTTTGCTACCATGAGTTCAGACTACATTTGGTGAACTCCACGAAAACCTAGGTACCCTGCCCCATGGAGTTAAAATTATTACCACCTTGATAGTTGCCTTTATCAAAGCTTCCCACAGCTTTTACCACTTCATCTGTCGCTGAGCCTGACGCTCATATATTGGATGGCCCATTCCATAAAGTTCAAAAATTAATCGTGGATGGCTCTAGACTTTCGCTAAATTCAACTTTCTGATCTCTTTTGCCATGAAGTCTAGCTGGGCTTGGACAGAAGTGTAAGAATCCACTTGATGTACCCCCAACCTTTTTTCTTCTCTCGTTGTTATCTACATGCCATTTATTTGCATCTTCAGATAATTTGCGACAATCTCCTCAGGCATTTTCTTCATAAGTGGACCTCCAACTTCTTTATTTAGAGTCCTCCTAGTAGAGGGTATCAGCCTATCCCAAAAATCTAGGAGTTGCAACAAGAAGTCGACTTGTTGATGCTGACATCTTCTTACAATATCCTTAAACCTTTCTCATGCTTCAAATACTGTTTCTGTATCTTTCTGCTCGAAGTTGTGGATCTCCATTCAAAATTTTCCTATTTTTGCAGCAGAAAATTATTTGTCAAGGAACTTCTTCGTCATATCTTCCCAAGTTTGAATTGACCCAGTTAGCAAACTCCGCAACCAGTACTTAGCATCATCTTTCAGTGAAAAAGGAAATGTCCTTAAGTAGATAGCATCTTTCGATACCCCATTGTATTGGAAGGTATTCATAATCTCATCAAAATCTATCAAGTGAGTACTTGGACCTTCGTTGGGTTTGCCTCGGAAGAAACAATTGTTCTGAATGGTTTGAAGTAGCCCTTGCTTGATCTTAAAATTTTTGGCTGCAATTGGAGGAGGTTTTACACTAGATAATCCTTGGCTGTAGAGTTTAGACTGGTCTAGCGTAGTCTCCTAGTGATCGTCTAGGCCTGGGTATATTATTCTCAAATTCGTCTTCGACTAGGGTCGGTTCAGGTTGAATCTTTGTCCTCCCTTCCCGTCAACCATTTCATCAGCTCTTAAATCTACTTCAGCAGCTGCCTGTGTGACTGCTTCCTGTTGGGCTGCTACCCATACAACAAAATCAACTACATCATCACCGTTGATTGCCATACTTTCTTGTGTGTAAGATTGACCCAAGAATGTTTTGGTTAGTTTTTCTCTTTCCTCAACTATCGCAGTAGGTTTTCCAACTCTGGATCGTATGGAATCACTTCCTTAGAAGAAGATTTAGTCATGCACCAGATGAACCTGTTACCTGCGTACTAGTGAGAAATCATAAGTACAAGGAAAATAAAAATGGTTCCTGAATCCCCGAGAACGATGCCAAAATTTGACGATAGCAAAACACAACCTGAAAAATTAATGCTTGCCAAAGATAGTATAGTTTAATTATCGTCACCACAGGGATTTGATTTAAATAATGTTCAAGTAATTTCTAGTTAAATGCTCTCCAATATAATTTAACACTTTGATTTGGAGTAATTATGAAATACAATTAGCTATTAAAAGTAAAGCAAATATGATTGATCAAGGAGAACTATAGATTTGCAAAATTAGTTTGTTATTAGTATGAGAAATAAGGGTCATGGCATGATAGGTGCAAGATTGTTATCCAAAAATTGACACTATTAAATTTCACTCTTAGTGTTCTATTATTCTCATGAATTCAAAAGGTTATTATCCTATTATTCTTATTTAGGTTCCTCTCTCGATTAAAGCTCTAATTCCCTGGGCTTCTACTAAGACTTCAAAGCTCTAATTCATCAATTTTAGCTTAAACTTGCTTCTTAACTCAAAATCACATTTTACACAGTATAATACACGTAATAATTATAAAGTATTGACAATTAAGCTCAACTACGAATAAAGTGCAGTAATTAAAATGCAAAATGTAGCTAAAACATGGGTTCATAACCTACCATACAATTCATGTGCCAATAACAATAACAACCGGACGGACAATTCGCATGCTGCACAGACAACTCACGTGCTGTCAAAACAGTCTATATCTCAGAAATACATATACAAGAATACATGTAAAGGAACAATGGATATCAAATCACATACTCATGGATTATGGCTAATAACATGTTAAGGTGTATGCATGTGCCAAGTTGTAGTTAGGCGGGTACGCCATTCAATAACAAGTATCATGCTCAACCAAGATATCAAGCCTATACATGGTATCTAACATGATTCAAGGAGTTCACGTAATCACACAAATGAACAAAAAAAGAACCATCGGAAGTACGTAATCAAATCATGACATAATAGAAGCGTTAGTCTATTCCGGTCAATCACACATAACACCCGCATATACACTCATCACTTCGCATATCGTCACTTTTCACGCATTCCAATTAGCCAAATAAGTCA
The DNA here is from genome assembly GCA_002018475.1 of Nicotiana obtusifolia. Classification (NCBI taxonomy): domain Eukaryota; kingdom Viridiplantae; phylum Streptophyta; class Magnoliopsida; order Solanales; family Solanaceae; genus Nicotiana; species Nicotiana obtusifolia. The sequence goes on along the minus strand of MCJB01039464.1, from coordinate 19,202 downwards.
CATCCTAAGGGGTATTTTTCCACGACCAGATTAGGCAAGATACTTACCTCAAAAAAGCCAAATCAATACTCCAAGAATGCCTTTCCCATAGAAATCACCTCCCACTGGCTCGAATCTAGCAAAAAATAACTCAATAACTTCAAATAAAGCTATTGGAATCAATTCCAAACTATAAAGCTTCAGTCCTTATTCAATTTCCAAAAGGTCAACAAAAATCAACACGGGCCCACATGTTCAAAACCCGAGTCAATGGGTAGATCCCGACTATCCATAACCCCACAAGTCCAAATGTGTGGTTATATTCCAATTAAGTCCAAATTGATCCTAAAATCCTCAATTTTTACTCTCTTAAGTTGTAGGAAAAAATCCCTAAATTTCCCTCAAAATTCCATGATTTTAGGTATAGAAATCTATGTAGATTCTTGAAATAATACCAAAAATGGATAGAAGTCACTTATCCCAAAGTATTGTATGAAAATCTCCAAGCAAAGTCGCTCCTCTCAAAGTCTAGGGATCAAAATATGAGAGAATGAGATAAAATCCCAAAATACAACACTTAAATGTTTCGCCCAGGGCATGTTCGCGAAGCACAAAAGCTTCTGCCCAAAAAATAACACTATGCGTTCGTAGAATAACCCTCACGAATACAATGACCAAGTCTTCCCCCCTTTACGCGAATGCGATCAAGCCTTCGGGAATGCGAAGGCCTAACCTCCAACTCCCAGCTCTCATATAGGAACATGACCATCTTGGCGCGAACGCGAAGAGCAAGTCCCCCTACCATCGCGAACACGACGCCCAGTTGTGAGTGCAAAGAACAATCTCCTCCCAGCTCTAAAATGCATTCCACGCTCGCGATGCTTCCTTCATGATTGCGATGAAGGACCTGCCACCAGCAAAATTCTGCAATACCAAGAATGCCCGGGTGTTTCGAAACTCACCCGAGCCACCTGAGGCCTCATTCAGTCACACCAATAAATCCATAAACCCTCGTGAACGCAATGACCAAGTCGTCCCCCCTCTACGCGAGCGAGATCAAGCCTTCGCGAATGCGAAGGCCTAACCTCCAACTCCCAGCTCTCATATGCAAACGTGATATCATCGCCAACGCAACCAGTTGCAAATGTGAAGAAAAATCTCCCCCAGCTCTAAAATGCATTCCGTGCTCGCGATGCTTCCTTCGCGATCACGATGAAGGACCTGCCACCAGCAAAAATCTACAACACCAAGAATGCCCGGGTGTTCCGAAACTCACTCGAGCCACTTGAGACCACATTCTATCATGCCAACAAGTTCATAAATACTACTCAACCTATCCAAAATCCTGCAAACACATAAAATAACGTCACCTCAATGTGTCAAAGATCAAAGCACAAGTTTAACTTCTATTAAGTTTAAGAACTTCCAAACTTCTAACTAAGTATCCGATTCAAGCCTAACCAGTCAGGATTACATCCAAACTTTGCAAACAACTTACAAATAGCAAAACAAACATGTTTCAAGTTCTAAAATAGTATCAAAATCGGATATTATCAAAGTCAACTCCCAATCAAACTTAGGAACTCTCCAAACCTTCAAAGTTTCAACTTTCGGTAAATAGAGCCAAAACATCCTAGCAAACTCTAAATTCAAATCCGAACATACGCCTAAAGCCAAAATCACCATACGAACCTATTGGAATCATCAAATCACCAATCCAAGGTTGTTTATATAAAATTCAAACGTTGGTCAACTCTTACAACTTAAGCTTTCAAAATGAGACTAAGTATCTCAATTCATCCTCGAACCTTCCCGACGACAAACCAACCACCCTCGCATGTCACGAAACAGTAAAAGACATACATGAAGCATCAAATAGGGGTACAGAGCTCAAATACACAACGATCAGTCGGATTGTTAGATTATCCCCCTCTTAAACAAACGTTTGTCCTCGAACGGGTTTAGAATCATACCTGAAATGCCAAAAAGGTGAGGATATCTAGTTCCCAAGTCGCTTCCTCGACTGGTTGACCTCTCTACTGAACCTTCATTGACGCGATTCCTAGACCTGAGATTTCAAACCTGCCTATCCAAAATGGTCATTGGTTTTTCCTCAAAAGCTAGATTCCAATCTAGTTGCACTGTGTTGAAGTCCAAAAATGTGACATATCTTCATGATACGTCCAAAGCATAAAAACATGAAACTCGGATGAACTCTCGAATGACTAGGAGGCGAAGTAAGTCTATAAGCAACCTCGCCAACTCTCTCCAACACTTCAAATGAACCAATAAATCTCGGGCTCAATTTGCCCTTCTTTCCAAACCTCACCGCGCCCTTCATAGGTGAAGCTCTAAGAAGAACCTTCTCGACTCCACGAAATCCATATCACGAACCTTTTGTATCAACATAACTCTTTTGCCTGGACTGCATTGTATGGAGTCGCTCCAAAATCAACTTCACCTTCTCCAAAGCATCACGAACCAAATCTGTGCCCAAAAACCTAGCCTCGCTAGGCCTAACCCAATCAACCAAAGAACAACATCGCCTTCCATATAAGGCCTCATAAGAATTTATCTGAACACTAGAATGATACCTGTTGTTGTAGGAAAACTCTGCTAAAGTTAAAAACTGATCCCACTGAACCCAGAAATCAATAACGCATGCCCTTAACATATCCTTCAAGATATGGATGGTCCGCTCAGATTGCTAATCCGTTTAAGGGTGAAATGCATTACTCAACTCCACTTGTGTGCCCAGCTAATGCTGAACAGATCTCTTAAAGTGTGAAGCAAACTAATTGTTGAAGTAAACAATATCTCTGTAGATGTGAGCAAACTTCTTTGAAGTATTGAATCATAACCGGAATGACATGTGCTGACTTAATCGACCAATCAACAATGACCTAAATGGCATCAACCTTCCTCAAAGTCCGCGGCAAACACGACAAAGTATATAATAATGCGCTCCTGCTTTCGCTCCAGTATATTAATCTTCTAAAGCAAACCACACGATTTCTGATGTTCATAATTGACTTGTTGACAGTTCAAACATCGTAAAACATGGCCAACAATATCCTTCTTCATCCATTTCCACTAATAATGCTGCGTCAAATCATGATACATATTCATAACACTCGGTAAATAAATACCACGAACTATAAGCCTTCTTAAGAATCAACTCCCTCAAACTATCCATATTAGGAAATCAAACTCGACCCTTGCAACACCCCATCATCACCAATAGTTATCTTCTTAGCACCACCTCGCTGCACCGTGTCTTAAGGACAAGCAAATGGGTATCATCGTATTGACAAGCCTTGATACGCTCAAAAAAATCTTGAACGAGTGCACAATAGATCCAAATTATGCACCGAATAATTCTTCTCAATAGGATTCAACTGGCGCAATGCGTAGGCAATTGCCCTATCATCTTGCAGCAACACACAAACCAAGACCAACACGCAAAACATTGTTATAAATAGTATACAACCCCGATCCTGAGGGCAATACCAAAACTGGAACCATAGTCAAAGCAGTCTCGAGCTTCTAAAAGCTCTCCTAACACTCATCCGACCATCTGAATAAGGTACCCTACTGAGTTATTCAATGAAGCTACTATAGATGAATAGCCTTCTACAAAGCAACGATAGTAACCAGCCAAATCTAAGAAACTCCTGATCTTTGTAGCAGTCGAAGGTCTGGGCCAATTCTGAACTACCTCAATCTTCTTCGGATCTACCTTGATCCCATTATAGACATTATGTGGCCCAAGAATGCCACTCAATCCAAACAAAACATACACTTGGAGAACTTAGCATATAACTTCTCCTCCCTCAGAATCCGAAGCACAATCCTCAAATGTTGCTCGTGCTCCTCCCTACTATGGGAATACACCAAGATATCATCAATGAACACAATAACAAAGAAATACAAATAAGGCTGGAACAGACTGTTCATCAAATACATGAACATACACATCTATAATGACAAATTCATATTCGCGCGTCTATATAAATATACAAGGACAAATAGGATAAAAATTTTTACCCTTCCTTTAGAAAATACTCTCTAAGGCGATTGTACCACATCCTCCCTAATTGCTTCAAGCCGTATGAGGATTTCTGAAGATTTATTGAACAAGTTTTCCTAAAACTTTTTCATGTTTTTGGCACTTTGAATCCTTCAGGGATTTTCATGAAAATTTCGTTGTCCAAATAGCCATATAACTAGGCAACAACAATGTCCGTCAGCCGCATAGCAAGCTTTTCTTGAATTTCCAGATTTTATTAGATATCTCAAGGCAATTGCGTCCACCATAGGAGAAGAATATGTCTCCATATAATCAATGTCAGGCCTTAGCGAAAACCCTTGTATTACAAGTCGTGCTTTATATCTTATGACTTTTTTTTCTCATTTCGTTTTCGCACATAAACCCATTTGTACCCCACTAGCTTGACACCTTCAGGTGTTTGAACTACTGGTCCAAAAACTTTATGTTTCCAAAGTGAAGCCAATTCCGCTTGAATTGCAGCTTTCCATTTTGGCGAATCATTTCTCTATATACATTCATCAAAAGATTTTTGATTGATATCCTCATCTTGTTGCATTACTTCAACTGCCACGCTATATGCATAGTTGTTGTCAACAATAATATTATTTCGGTTTCACCTTTTTGCCGTGGAGACATACATTATTGAGATCTCTTCATTTTTATCATTTCCAAATACCTGGACCTCCCGTGAGATATTATCAATTGTTATATCTTGATGGTCTTCTTGAGCAATTGCCACCACATTATGATCAATTTGATCTTTGCTCATTTCCTTTTTCGAGGATTCTTATCCTTGGAATCGATTGATCTACCATATTTAACGTGTGGCTTAGACTCATTTTGCATTATCATATTGTCCAACTGGGACATCAACTAGAATTGGAGCATTTTCAGCAGGAATATGCGATTTGGTAACCCGTGGGAGGTTAGTAAATGCATCTGGTAGTTGATTCGTAATATTTTGTAAGTAAAATCTTTTGAACCTCTTGTTCACATTGATTTGTACGAGGATCTAAATGAGATGGAGATAATGGTTGCCATTCTATCTCTTTTTCCAACCTTTTATTTTATCCCCCTAATGTTGAAAAAACTGATTAATCAAAATGACAATCAGCAAATTTGGCTGTAAACAAATCTCCCGTCATAGGATCCATATACTTAATAATAGAAGGAGACTTATAACCAATATATATTCTTAACCTTTTTTGGGGGCCCATCTTTGTGCATTATTATGGAGCAATTGGAACATACACCGCACATCCAAAAACTCTAAGATGGAAATATTAGACTCCTGGCCAAAAACCAATTGCAATGGGGAGACATCATGATAACTAGTTGGCCTTATAAGAACAAGTGCCGATGCATGCAAAATAGCATGCCTATACACTGAAAGGGGAAGATTTGTCCTCATTAGCTGTGGTCTAGTGTAACAATCCGAACGGTTGTTTTGAGCTATAACACTTCATTCGGGGTTTGATACTTTTAGTAGCTTCATATTATGCATTAAAATTTACGTATATGGTTGATTTTGATTTTAGAGGGGTTTGGAGTTGATTTGGAAGAATAATTCTCAATTCAGAAACTTTAAGTTAGAAGAGTTGACCAAGGTTTGACTTTTGAGTAAACGACCCCGAAATTGAGATTTGATGGTTTCAATAGGTTTGTATGGTAATTTTGGATTTGGGGCATGTGTTCGAATTTGAATTTGGATGTTCCTAGATAATTTGGGCTCTATTTGTTAGAAGTTGGCAATTTGAAGAATTAGAGAGTTTATAGGTTTGACCCAAAGTTGAAATTGGTGTTATCAGGACTTGATAGGTATTTCGGGACTTCGGATAGGTTCATTAGGTTGGTTGGAACTTGTGTGCAAAGTTTGGTTAGAATCCAGGTGGTTAGGCGGGAATAAGATGCTTGGTTGTAAGTTGGAATTTATTGAAGTAAAAAGAATGATTTTGATCTTCGATTATTGGTTTTGATATTATTTGTGGAGTTTTGAGCCTTTGGATAAGTTTGTATAATATAGTTAAACTTGTTGAAATGATTGGATAGGGTCCCATGGGACTCGGGTGTAATTCGGGGTAGTTTCAGACCATTTTGATTGCGTTGCATTTTTTATTTCTGGTGCTCTTATGATGAGCATCGTGATCGTGGTAGGATCATTGATTTCACGAAGTGTGTTATGGGGTCCCTGTTGATTTATTTATCGCGTTCATGATGAAGTGGTCATGTTTGTAGAGCTTTATTGTCAGGAAGGGTTTTGGCCATCGTGTTCGCGTGGGTAGCATCGTGTTTTCATAGGCCTGGGCAGGATGAACCTTCAAGTTCATATAGAAGGCTTCGTGTTTGCGAAGCACAGCTGGAGCTGGAGGCAGTTTGACCATTGCGATAGCGAGGGTACTACTACAATCACGTAGGGTACTGTTGAACATTGCATTTAAGTTGCTATTTTCGGCACCTTGCCCATTATTTGATATTTTGGGCCCCATACTTCGAGAAGAGGAGATTTTTGAATAGTAATTTTACTACTACATTGAAGAGCAATTTTCACTTGGTGATTTTTATAGTGATTACCCATGAATTTCTACACTTAAAACGTGAAATTTTGAAAGGAAATTTGAAGTTTTTGTCTACACTTTAAGAGAGTGTATTTAGGGAATATGAGAACAAATTTAGACTTATTTTTAAAACTAATTACATATTTGGATTTATTCGGTTATGGGTCATCGGATTTTGGTAACAGTTTGGATTTTAGGCACGTAAGCCCGGGTTGACTTTTGTTTGCTTTTGAAATTTTTTTCAAAGATCGAAGCTTTATGGATCGGGATCCCTTCCTATAGCATTTTTGACTTCCTTGGATGATGTTTGGCTTGGATTTGTGTGATTGGAGGGCTAGATCGAGGTTGTGACGCGATTCAAGGTTGAAGACTAGCACAGATGAGGTAAGTATCTTGTCTAAGCTTGATTTGATGGTAATTTTCCCATTGGCTAAGATATTTGTTATATGTTGGAGGTGACGTATATGCAAGGTGATGAGCGTATATGTATGCACCATGGTGATTCACGATCTGGGTAGATCTTAGGCTATTGTATGTCTTGTTTTGCTGTCATGCTTATTTGAAATCATATTTTATCCATTTGTATGACTACTTAAGTTATTATTCATGCTAGGAATCATGTCTAGGCTATTTGCTTATTTGTTTGAGACATGATAGGGCTATTTTTTCTATGTTAAGCTATTTGCCTTAGCCGTCGCCATATTATTCAGTCATGATATTATATTCGCGTGTTATATCTTTCTCTTTGTGTACTATCTATTTGTTATCTCACTTGTAGTTGGTTTCCTTGTGGATGACACAAGTTTGAGCTAAATTGTGGCACGTTGATATATTCAATGTGGTATATTGAACTATGTTTCTTTAATATGTTGGCATATGAAGACTTGAGTGGATTGATAGTTGATCTTGGCCACGGAGCCAATTCGATAATGATAGTGAGGTGACGTGTGCACCATGCCCCATGTTGGGCTAAGTGGTATTGATATTGACATGACACGTGTGCTAGGCCCCATATTGGGCTAAGTGATTTTGATCATTGACTTAGATCTGATCAATGCTTGGGTAAAGACCCGCCCCTCCGAAGTCAGGTATTAACCATGGGCTCATGCACATGGTCATACATGTGCTTGGTGAGAGACTTTTATCAGACACCCATACAATGCTGAGAATGTTTTTGTGTGTGTGTGTGAATGAGGGTCTGTGGGCTTTGATCCAGGCACCATGAACATGCTTAGAGTATGATTAAGGGTACTTTGTGCCAGACACTATAAATATACTGAAATTATTTATACTTGATATTTAAACTGTGATTCTTTATTGATTTGGCATGTAAACTGACATGCATGCATAGTGTTGTATTATTCCTCATGCTAATTGGTATTTGATGAATTTGTTTGATAATTAGATCTTGATATTATAGTTTTATCTTGTTAAATACGTGTCTAAGTGAATTCTGTGGAAGTTGATGCCTTGACTGTATATTTGAAAAACATGTCTATTTCTCCTCCTAATGTGTTAAGCTAAGCCTATTATTATTTGAGTTATTTTCATTCATATGCTAGTATTCTGCTTGCTACTTATTGAGTATATGAGGTCGATCGTACTCATACCACACTCTGCGCTTCCTATACAAATCCAAGTATCATTGATCATGGTAGTGCCCATGAGCCGGATCCAGATTAATTGGGAGATTTTGAGGTAGCACTATTGATCCGTTCGCAGACCTTGAAGTCCCCTCTATTATCTTATGTTCTTACTATTCAGTCTTCAAGACAATATTATATTTTGTTCAGACTTTGTATTTTGTATTCTATAGAGCTTATGCACTCAGTGACACCAAATTTTGGGATGGATTCATTTGTATTAACATTTTAACTTCATATATTTATTCCATTACACTTTTTGAGACTATTCCTTATTATAGCTGAATAGCCTAGGAGACACCTATACTTATTTCGGTTTGGCATCCTGGTCCCTGTACTCCATAAAATTTTATCCAGACACCTCTACTAGTTCAAAACAACTCTTTTAAACCCTCTAATCCCGCGTGCTCTTCAATAATCCTATGTGGATGACATATCCATGTCCACCTCAGATTTTTTTTTATGCCACATCATTATTTTCACTTCATTTCTAGTCCATTTTTTATTTTCTTTTCATCTCACTTCACTCCTCCCCACTACTCTCTATCTCTGGTTATTCCTACCTCTATGTCGCCACCTTTACCACCAGAAAGCAGGCGTAAAGGAAATTGCAGTACTTGTAGGTAGTAGGAGTACTACTTACCAGAGGAATGGGAAGGTTGGGTGAAACCCAGGCGACTAGCAGTGTTGAATTTGTTTGTGACAGTATTTGTTCCAGTTCCATTAAGGGAATGAAACTTCCGAGATTTAAGAACTATAAATCCAAAATTAAGTAGGCCTGGAATTTGATTAAAAGTGAAAAGGAAAAGAGAAGCGAGAGTGCTTGAGTTGAGTAGAAGAGAGCAAACCTGAAAGATAAGAAGAGGTGGAGGCAGGAGGAAGGCGATGGGTTTTAGTAAAAGAAAAAGAGAAGGGAGGATAGTAAAGCAGGTGGCAGTAGTAGCAAGCGAAAGAGGCATGATTATCTAAATGAAATCTCACATATTGACCTATATTATTAGCAAATTGCGTGTTGTTTATTGACTTACCTTTAGATTTACAAACAAAATGAAAGCGAAAATTGGAGGTGAAACACATTTTTTTCCCGATATCGAAGAGGTATAACAGTATAGGAAGGCAAGTATGAAGGGGGAAGAAGAAGAGTATGTGTGTGTGTGGGGGGGG
>MCJB01039453.1:58230-80670 GCA_002018475.1 Nicotiana obtusifolia | reverse complement strand
CCCCCCGAGATGGTGGAGAGATTATTTGTTGACTAGACCAGCTGGGTCACCTGCACTTATTTAGGATCAATTCTCACAGCTATTTCTAGAGAATTTCATCCTTGTCACCCTGAGAGAGAAGTACCGAAGTCAGTTTGAGCGACTTCAGCGGGGTGGTATGACTGTCACCTAGTACGAGACTCGATTTGTGGACTTAACTCGCCATGCCACTATTTTGCTTCCTACAGAGAAGGAGAGAGTGAGGAGATTTATTGATGGGCTCACTTACACATTAGGCTTCAAATGGCCAAGGAGACGGGGAGTGATGTTTCTCTCCAGATGTCCGTAGATATTTCTAGATGGATCGAGTTGGTTAGTGCTCAAGAAAGAGAGCTGGTGCCGGATAAGAGGCCTCGTCATTCCGTTAGTTTCAGTGACGTCTCATCTGGAGGCAGGGGTACTTATGATGGGGGCCATCCTCCCAGGCCATTTCATTCAGTGCTTCAAGCATCTCACAGTGCTTCAGGTCGTGGTCCTTATGTGCCTTACTCTAGGCAGCTAGCCTACAGCGCACCATCAATCCTATTAGTACACCTCCGATTCAGAGCTATCACCGTGGTTATTCGGCCTGTTCAGGTCAGCTTCAACTCCAGCAGCCACAATAGCAGGATGGGTGTTTTGAGTGTGGTGGTATTGGGCACATCAGGAGATCCTGTCCAAGATTATTGCGCGGCATGTCACAGCAGAGTTCTCGTGCCATGGTTCTGGCACCAGTTGCTCCATCGCCCGCTCAGCCAGCTAGAGGTAGGGGTCAGGCAGGCATAGGTAGGGGTCAGGCAGTTAGAGGTGGAGGTCCGGCCATTAGAGGTGGAGGATAGCCAGCTAGAGGTCATCCCGGAGATGTAATTCAGAGTGATGGGGCCCAACCCCGATGTTATGCTTTTCCAGTTAGGCCTCAGGCCGAGTCATCTGACGCCATTATCACAAGTATTGTTCTAGTTTGCCATAGGGATGTTTCAGTTCTATTTGATTCGGGATCTACTTATTCCTACGTGTCATCCTATAGTGCTTCATATCTGGTTGTGCCTCGTGATTCTTTGAGTGCTCCTATGTATGTATCCACGCCTGTGGGAGATTCTATTATTGTAGATCGTGTCTATTGCTCGTGTGTGGTTACTATTAGGAGTCTTGAGACTAGCGTAGATCTCCTACTTCTTGATATGGTAGATTATGATATGGTGTCACCTTATCATGCTATATTGGATTGTCACGCCAAAACGGTGACCTTAGCCATACCAGGGTTGCCCCGATTAGAGTGAAGGGTGACTCCTGGCCATTCTACCAGCAGGGTTATCTCTTACGTGAAGGCTCGAGTATGGTCAAGAAGGGATGTCTAGCTTATTTGGCCTATGTCTATGATTCTAGTGCGGAGGTTCCTTCCATGGATTCAGTACCAGTTGTTCATGAGTTTCCAGAGGTCTTTCATGCAGATCTGTCGGGGATGCCACCCAATAGAGATATTGACCTCTGTATTGATTTGGCTCCAGGCACGCATCACTTTTCTACTATGCTATATTATATGGCCCGCCGGAGTTAAAGGAATTGAAGGAGTAGTTGCAAGATTTGCTCTATAATGGCTTCATTAGACCTAGTGTCTCGCCCAGGGGTGCTCCCGTGTTATTTGTGAAGAAGAAAGATGGATCGATGAGGATGTGTATAGACTATCGGCAGTTGAACAAGGTCACTACCAAGACCAAGTATCTATTGCCGAGGATTGATGACTCATTTGATCAGCTTGAGGGTGCCAAAGTGTTTTCGAAGATAGATTTGAGGTCTGGCTACCATCAGTTGAAGATTACAGCATCCGATCTCCCTAAGACGACTTTTTAGACTCGGTATGGGCATTATGAGTTCCTAATGATGTCATTTGGGTTGACAAATTCCCCAACGGCATTTATGAATTTGATGAACCGGGTGTTCAACCCCTACTTGGATTCTTTGGTGATTGTATTCATTGATGGCATCTTGATCTACTCCCACAGTCGAGAGGAGCATGAGTAGCATTTTCGGATTATACTCCAGACTTTGAGGGGTAGCCAGTTATTTGCCAAGTTTTCAAAGTGTGGATTTGGTTAGACTCAGTCGCCTTTCTGGGGCATGTTGTATCGGCAGAGGGCATAAAGGTGGATCCTAAGAAGATTGAGGTAGTTCAGAACTGGCCTAGACCTACTTCGACTACAGAGATCCGGAGCTTCCTGGGTTTGGCGGGTTATTATCGCCGGTTCGTGGAGGCGTTTTCATCTATAGTAGCCCCATTGACCAGATTGACCCAGAATAGTGCCCCATTTAGATGGTCGGATGAGTGTGAGTGAGCTTTCAAAAGCTAAAGACTGCTTTGACTACAGCGGCAGTGTTCGTGTTGCCTACCAGTTCAGGATCCTACACAGTGTATTGTGATGCATCTCATATTGGGCTCTATGTAGTATTGATGTAGGATGGCAGAGTGATTACATATGCATCGCGGCAATTGAAGGTTCATGAGAAGAATACCCTGTTCATGACTCAGAGTTGGCAGCTATTGCTCATGCGCAAAAGATTTGGAGGTATTATCTATATGGCGTGTCATGCGAGGTATTCATGGATCATCAAATTCTACATTATTTGTTCAAGCAAAAGGATCTCAACTTGAGGCAGAGGAGGTGGTTGGAGCTGTTGAAAAACAATGATATCACCATTTTGTATCATCTCGGGAAGACCAATGTGGTGGCTAATGCCTTGAGTAGGAAGTCTTTGATTATGGGTAGCCTTGCGTATATTCCAGTTGGTGAGAGGCCGCTTGCATAAGATGTTTAGGGTTTGGCCAATCAATTCGTAAGGTTAGACGTTTCAAAGCCCAGTCGTGTCCTAGCTTGCACAGTCTCTCGATCTTCCTTGTATGAGCACATCAGAGTGCGTCAGTATGATGATCCTCATTTGCTTGTCCTTAAGAACACGGTGCGGTACTGTGGTGCCAAGCAGGTTACTGTTGGAGATGATGGAGTTTTGAGGATACAGGGTCGTATTGTGTGCCAAATGTGGATGAGCTTCGTGAGTAGATTGTTGAGGAGGCCCACAGTTCCCGGTATTCTATTCATTCGGGCGCCGCTAAGATGTATCAGGACTTGCGGCAGCATTATTGGTGAAGTAGGATGAAGAAAAATATTGCTGCATATATAGCTCGGTGTCTAATCTATCAGCAAATAAAGTACGAGCATCAAAGACCTGGTGGTTTGCTTCAGAAGCTAGAGACTCCTGAGTGGAAGTGGGAGCATATCACCATGGATTTTGTTGTTGGACTCCTACGGATTTAGAAGAAGTTCGACGCGGTATGGGTCACTGTGAAAAGGTTGACCAAGTCGACACATTTCACTCCAGTGGCAGTTACCTATTCTTCAGAGCAGTTAGCTAAGATCTACATCTGCGAGATCGTTTGTCTTCACGGTGTGCCCGTGTCTATCATTTCTGATCGAGGTACGCAGTTCACCTCACACTTCTAGAGGGAAGTACAACGTGAGTTGGGCACGTAGGTTGAGTTGAGCACAACATTTCATCTCCAAATGGATAGACAGTCTGAGCGCACTATTCAGATAATGGAGGATATGATTCGCGCTTGCGTTATGGATTTTGGGGTTTCTTGGGATCAGTTATTGCCGCTTGAGGAGTTTGCCTACAACAATAGCTACCAACCAAGCATTCAGATGGCTCCCTATGAGGCATTATAGGGGAGGCGGTGCCGTTCGCCAGTTGGATGGTTCGAGCAGGGGGAGGCCGGTTCTTGGGTACAGATTTGGTACATGATGCCTTGGATAAGGTCAAGATTATACAGGATAGATTTAGCACAGCTCAGTCTAGGCAGAAGAGTTATACCGACCGTAGAGTTCGTGATGTTGCATTCATGGTTGGAGAGAGGGTACTGCTCTAAGTTTCACCTATAAAGGGTGTGATGAGATTCGGAAAGAAGGGAAAGTTAAGCCCAAGATATATCGAACCCTTTGAGATTCTTGAGAGAGTGGGTGGGGTGGCCTACAAGCTCACATTGCCACCTAGTTTATCAACAGTCCACCAGGTTCCATGTGTCCATGCTCCAGAAGTATCACGGTGATCTGTCCCATTTGTCAGCTCAGTCTAATTGGACAAGGATTTGACTTATAAGGAGGAGCCGGTGGCTATTCTAGCGCAGCAGGTCCAGCAGCTAAGGTCTAAGAGTTATCCTTAAGTTCGAGAGCAGTGGAGAGGTCAGCAGATTGAGGAGCAACTTGCGAGTCCGAGTCGGACATGCGGAGTAAATATCCACACTTTTTCAGCAATCCAGGTACTTTTCTATGTCCATTCAAGGACGAACGTTTTATTTTAGAGGTGGAGAATGTGATGATCCCATAGGCCATTTTCAGTTTTAGCCCTCATTTCTGTGTTTTGAAAGCTCGAATAGCTCCGTTTAGCCTTCCTCGATTTGCATGTGTAGTTCGCATCTTTTTCCGGAAGGTTTCTATGTGAAAATTTGATGAAAATGTGCAATCGTGCCTTAAAACTCATTTGAGTTGACTTCGGCCAACGTTTTGAGCAAATGGACTCGGATCACTGTTTTGACACTCCCGGTGGGTCCATTCGTGATTGGGATTCGGGTGTATGCCTGAAATCAAATTCGAAAGTCCCTAGCTTGATTTATTATAAATTGTTGAAAACTAGAAGTTTAAAGGTTTAAAAATTCCAAGTTTGACCGTAGTTTTATTTTGTTGCCACCGGGTCCGAACTTTGGTTCCAGAACTTGGTATAAGTCCATTATAGTATTAATGACTTTTCTGCAAAATTTGGTGCAAAACGGAGTTGATTTGACGTGATTCGAACGTCCAGTTGAAAAGTTGTATGTTCTTAAGTTTCATTGAAGGTTTCATTTGTTTTGGTGTCCGATTTGTAGTTTTAGGTGTTATTTTAGTGTTTTGGTTGTGTGAGCGAGTTCGTATGATGTTCTTACACTTAATGTTTGGTTTGGAGCCAGAGGTGCTCGGGTGAGTTTTGGATAGGCCACGGAGTGATTTTTGAACTTAGAAGAGTGCATGTGCATCAGGTTTGCAGATCTCGTATTTGCGAGGACCTGATTGCAAATGCGAGGTCAGGCTTGCATAAGCAAAGATGGGGGCTGGGTCAGCTTCTCTTTTGTGAAGTGAAGTCCGCAGATGCGAAGGGAGCAGGTTTATATTTGCGAACTTTTGAGTCGCATTTACGACTAAGGAAGGACTGAGGCAGACTCGCATTTGCGAGTCGATTGTTCACATTTGCGGCAGCCTTAGTTCGTATTTGTGACAAAACTGTCGCATTTGCGATGACAACAGGCTCAGAGACTTTTCGCATTTGCAAAGGGTTGATCGCAATTGCGATAACTACAGCTGGGTAAAAGAGGGGGAAAACAGGGATTAGCTCATTTCTTTCAAAATCTCAACCCTAAACACTCTGGAGGCGATTTTCCCAAGAGATTTTCTTCCTAAATTCATTGATAAGTGACTTTAATCTACTTTTTTCCAATTACCCATTACATTTCATAAGATTTCAACATCAAATCTAGGATTTTCATGGTAGAAATTAGGAATTTGGGTTGAACTTTGAGTTGATTGTGGAGTGAGGTAAGTGTTTGGTCTAACCTTTTGAGGGAATAAGAACCCTTGAGATATGTGTTATGTGAATTTCATGTGTAGCGGCATATATGCGAGGTAACGAGTGTATATACGCAGTCAATTACTTGTTTCTATGTCTACCCGTATTTCATTAATTATATCATGCCATGTCTTGATTGTTACATGCCTTAATTTCTACTATGCCTTAACTTGCTACTTGTCATTTATTATTCTCGCATTATAAATGTTAATTCTTCCATGCTTCTATGCTTAATTGATATTTTCCTTAATTTCTTACTTGTACCCTTTAACTGTCATATACTTGACTTGCCTTGTTGCTCAGTATTAATTGTAGCCTCTCATAAATTAGTACAAGATTCCTTTGATTTTTATCTTTCATATTCGTTAATCATAGATATTCTTGTGATTCGAGTGGCTAAATTGATTGTACTTATTGATTTATTTATGGATCGAGTACGCTGCAACAGGTGGAATAAGGGAGGATTTATATTGATATGGTGGGATCGGGTTGCGCGTCGCACCCAGTGAAATAAGGGTGGATTGATAGGGTGAAATAAGGGAGGATTATGATATTGACTCTGATTATATGGTGGGATTGGGTGATATGGTGGAACAAGGGAGGATTGTGTTGTACGGTGGGATAGGATTGTGCGCCGCAACAATTTATGTGTTTTGTATTACTTATTGTATTGTGTTGGCTTCGACGCTTTCGTACGAGATTCTAAGGATTGGTATTTGTGGTATTTACTGATTTTTCTTTGAGGATTGAGTTATTTTCATGAGTTAACTGCCTTATTTTGTTTCCGTATTTTCCTTTCCTGTCATTATTTTATACTGCGTACTGTTATTGTAAGTGACCTGCCTTAGCCTCATCACTACTTCGTCTAGGTTAGGCTCGGCACTTACAGAGTACATGGCGTCAGTTGTACTCATACTACACTCTGCACTTCATGTACAGATTCTGGAGTCGGTCTCAGTGGCGGTCAGTAGATTGCTCGGGTTGACTATTAGACGGAGACTTGAGGTACAATTGCTTAGCGTTCGCGGCCCTGAAGTCTCCTTTTACTTTAGCTTAGCTGTGTATTTTCTTTCAGATAGCTTTATTTTCGTTCAAACCTTTATCTGTATTATTCTAGTAGCTTGTGAAACCAGATCCGGGGTTGTATTTAGATGTTTCGGTTGTTGTGACTTTTCGCACTTTATTTAGTTGTATCACAGTTATTTCAGTGTAATCAGCATCAGTTTATTTGAATTGTTAAAAATGGCTTAAAACTGTTCTAATGTTGTCTTGCCTAGCAAATGAATGTAAGGCGCTATCACGGTCCCGAGGGTGGGATTTTCGGGTTGTTACATCATGATGAGCGCAAAACACAATATGAAATGGATGCTCGCTAGCCAAAGATAGTATAATTTAATTATCGTCTCCACAAGGATTGGATTTAAATAATGCTCAAGTAATTTCTAGATTCACGCTATTCAAGATGACCAAAACTTGATTTGTAATGGTTTTAAACTACGATTAACTACTAAAATAAAGTAATTAACGATTGACTTCAACAAACCAGAAATTAGCGAGGTCGGTTTCTTATCAATGTGAGGAATAAGGGTTTCGACGTGATAGGTGCAAGGTTTTGATTTTGGATATGATACTGTTATATTTCACTCTTGGGTTTCTATCAATTCTCACGAATTCAATTGGTGATTAGCTTATGCTTCCGATTCAGACTCCTCTCTTGATTAAATTTAAATCTTTCAAATAAACTAATGTGAAGTGCGTGAAACTTGCTAGAATATATTGGTGAAAATGGTCTAAGAGAAACTTCTTTTGAATATTTCTCAATCTTAATTTAAGATGTAGATCACAAAGCTCTTTCGATTACTTTGAAGAAGTACCAAAATAAATTAAGGCATGTGTTACAAAAATATTCAATATTATGCTCCTCTTCCGATTAAACAAGATTATGAATAAAATACAACTAGAGTTAAAGTTCTTCCAATAAATTCAAGTAATTAAGCAGTAATCAAATCCATAAAGAATAACCAAGTTACCAAATCACATCAAACCCTAAGATAAACTACTATTATGGAGGAAATCAACACAAAAAGAGTTAAAGATTAAGAGAGCATCAATCTAACTTTACAATCCAAACTCCCATATTCAATCGATGGAGAGATGATGAAACCCGTGTCTTGTAGCCTCCAATGCTCTCCCAAAGCTTCCAAGGTCAAAAGTCCTCACAAAAATGTGTTTGTAGTGTATTTATACCAAGTAGGAACGAACCTAGACGAAACTACTCTCTTTGAGCCGAAGTGGGAAAACCTACAAACTTTTTACACTTCATGCATCGCACCCTGCGTAGCATTAGTGCAATTTTCTCGGTTGCAAACCCTTTGAACTTAGCTTGTCTGACAAAAAATTGTACTGATGCTACGCACTATGCCACGCACTATGCCTAGCATTAATGTATTTTTCTGTCAAACCCAAAAACTCTAAGTCTCTGAACTTCTCAGACTTCTAACAAAATTTTGTACTAATGCGAACTTAATGCCACGCCTTATGCGATGCACTAGTACATTTTGCTCTAGCCCTTGCTCTTTCTTCAAACTTTCGTATGCAACCCCAATCCACCAGCCCCGGACGCGATCCCTATTTAAATTCCTTGGGCTTTTACTCAAACTTCAAAGCTCCAAATTATTCGATTTAGCTCCAGAACATCTTCTTAACTCGGAATCATCTCCTACAAAGCATAAAACACGTAATAAATTCAACTCACTATCATTTAAGCTCAAACACGCTCAAAGTGCAGTAATTAGAGTGCAAAATACGGATAAAACACGTGTTTCTAGCCTACCATTAACACCCCACACTTGAACCATTGCTCGTCCTCGAGCAATTAAACTGCACTTCACATAGAGACGACCTTCTTATTAGACCACTTTCCCGACGTGTCATGCCAAGAATATTTAAAACAGACTAAGCACCATATCATAACACCCTAGTCTTAACATTCGACTCAAAGCACCACGCATTTTTCCCAACCTGCTCACTTACTATAACACATACGTCAAAGACTTTGCCTTACCTTCACAAATCATGTGCCCTCACACCAAAGATAGAGGGCAGTTCCACTCGCAATAAAATTCAAGAACAAATAGGAACTCAAGATAAAAAGAATTAACTCATTCTCAGAAATAAAATTCATGCACCGCAGAGAACGTACCATAGGCTTGCCCATATTGTAATACTTTACTAATCTAGCTCATCAAGTCAAGGATCAAGTAGGACTTTAATTGGTTGTAATGTAGGTTGTGGTACGAGTAGGATACATTTGGATATAGTGACTAAATTTCCCTGAGCACTTTAATAAATACAATTTCAACATTCAAACCCCACACTTATTTTCAACCAAACCCCAACCTTCACACCATTAAGCTCTCACTATATTTAAGCACATACAAGATGAGAACTACCACCAGCAAGGATCAATTTTTCTCTTTTCTACCACATACACACTCTTTTTTTTTTTTTCTTTTTTTGAAAGTTTTGGTTGATTTTTCTTTCTCCTTTTTTTCTCCAATTCCTTACATGTGGCTCTCATAATTTTTCAAATAATGTATTTTTCTCCTTTTTTTCGATAGTTCCACTCAAAAAACCCGACCATACCTCACTTAGCTTTTACAAGCTCATAAGAAAATCAAGTGCTCAAGAGAGGTAAAAAGTTCAAACAGATAGTTAATTCAAACAAAGTAGATCAGGCTTGTAGTGTGGATGCTGAAGAAATAAGATCACAGGCTCAACGGGGTTAACTAGGATACACAACAATTAGGCGGGTCACAGACATATAATTGGCCTAACAAA
Source organism: Nicotiana obtusifolia (assembly GCA_002018475.1). Taxonomy (NCBI): domain Eukaryota; kingdom Viridiplantae; phylum Streptophyta; class Magnoliopsida; order Solanales; family Solanaceae; genus Nicotiana; species Nicotiana obtusifolia. The sequence continues at coordinate 71,163 of MCJB01039453.1, read as the reverse complement.
GAAATGCCTATATCACTTCCTAGACTGAACAAGACTACTATTTCACTTTGCAAACACATCGGGCAAGTTCTAAACATCACTAAAATGAACAGAATATCAACAAAAACCTCACTCATACGTTGGCACATAACTCACTTAGGATCAGATCTATTCCGACTCTTTAGTCAAAACAGTTAAGCAAAGTTACAATCACGCAAATTAAGGTGCTTATTTACGAGTCAAGAACTGAGCCTAAGTGTCACAAATAAGTTCTTTGCTCTCAAGGCACAACAAAATCAAGGAAAGTCATATCCATTCAATACATAGCATAAGACTTCACTACTCCTACTAAAAGAAAAACTAACTACACCCGGTTCAAACAAAACCCTTGGAAAAAAACCGCGACACAAGGAAAAACTAAGGAGGAATTATTACACTACCTAAGAAAAACTAAATATTTTTTTTTCTTCGACTCTAATCCCTCAAGAAGACAGCTGAAGAAATCCATCGTCGGGAAAAGCCCCAAAAGAAAAATTCAATCAAAAGAAACAATACCATTACAAACACACATATACATATATACATTCCCACCCTACACGTTAAATTGTGGCATGTCCAAATGACACACAACTGAAAAGCAAGAGGTAAAGGAAACTTCCCTGATTCATTTAGCAGGGGTCAGAATCAAAGTCGGGATCTCCTTTACACGCCCGACCCAATGCACACATCCATACTGAGAGCTTCTTTTCCACCTTCTTTGGATACACCCTACTCTTATCAGCTTCACTCTTTCTAATTTACTCTTTCAGGGTACCCTTTCTCCTTGCATCTTGAAGACCAACCTTTCATGAATATCCAGAGTTGCTCTGCCCGTAGCCAAAAAAGGGTCTTCCTGAAATCAGCGGAACCTCCCTATTCTCCTCCACGTTCACCACAATGAAGTCCAGAGGGAACACAAAATTTTTCCACCCGAACTAGCACATCTTTCACTATTCCTTCAGGTATGATTATGGTCTGATTCGCCAGCTGCAAGGACACTGGTATCGACCTGCTCCAATCTCTCCCGACAATTTCTTGAAAATAGACAAAGGCATAAGATTAATAGTAGCACCTGAATCACACAAATATTTTGAAATTTAGTACTTCCTAAGGAGCAAGGTATAGTAAAACTCCCTGGATCTCCATATTTTTGAGGGAGTTTATTTTGCAAGATGGCACTACAGTGCTCTGTCAACTTGACAACCAATGCCTCTTCTACTTTTTGCTTCTTGGATAATATTTCCTTCATGAATTTGGCATAAGCTGGCATCTGCGAAAGCACCTCTGTGAAAGATATATTCACATGCACCTGCTTGAACACTTCTAGAAAGCGCTCGAATTGTTTGTCTAACTTCTCTCTTCGTTGCTTCTGGGGGAAAGGTAGAGCATACATGTATTTGCTCTCTTCAGTTTCATTATTTGTTTGATTATCATTTTTCTTCTTTTTTTTGAGCTTTAATCTTCCCCTTCTTCTTCAAATCCTCATCTACCCTCACTTCACCTTCTTGAATGTTGCTGATTTTCTGTTCCTCCACAATCTCCACCTGTCTTTCAACCGGCTCAACCTTTCGCTTTGCTATGAGATCCTCCAACTCGTGCCCACTCCTCAAAGATACTGCATTTATTGTCTCTTTTGGATTTCTTTCAGTATCAGTAGGGAGTGTTCCTGGAACTCTCTCAGACAATAAAGTAGCTAGTTGCGCAACTTGTCTTTCCAGGTTTCGAAAAGATGTGCGCAGTTCTTTTATAGCTGCACCATGCGTGTCAAGCCTCTTATTTGTCTTGATAATGAAGGCCTTCATTAGATCTTCCATGATGGACTGATTAGACTGTGGAGGATGATATTGGTGCCTTTGCTGATTTTGAAAGCCTGGAGCTCCTTGTCCCTAAAGTCTAGAGTTATTTTGCTGCCATGAGTCCAGGCTACCACTTGGTGAATTTCAAGAAAAGCTTGGGTGCCTCTGTGCCATAGGATTGAAATTATTACCACTCTGGTAGTTGCCTCTATCAAAGCTTCTCACAACATTTACCACTTAATCTGCAGCTACGGCCTGACGCTCATGCGTTGGATGACCCATTCCATGGAAATTACAAACTGGTGATGGTTGGCTCTGGACTTTGGCTAAGGTTAAATTTCTTATCTTCTTGGCCATGGCTTCTAGTTGGGCTTGCACTGCTGTGTTAGATTCTACTTGATGAACCCCAACTGCTTTTCTTCTATCATTACTCTCAGCAGGCCACTAGTTAGCATCTTCAGAGAGCTCATCAAGAATTGCCACAATCTGCTCAAGAGTCTTCTTTATTAAAGGACCTCAAACTTCAGTGTTCAGAGTTCGTCGCGAAGGGGTGTCAGGCCATCCCAAAAGTCCTGGAGTTTCATCCACAATTCAATCCCATTAAGCTGACATTTCCTCACTATCTCCTTGAATCTTTCCCAAGGCTCGAAAACTGTTTCAGTGTCTGTCTGGCAGAAGTTGTGAATTTCCCTTCTGAACTTCACTATTTTTGCAACTGAGAAGTAATTGTCAAGAAACTTTCTAGTCATATCTCCCCATGTCCTGATCGACCCCGTTGGTAAGCTACGAAGCCAGTGCTTCGCATCATCCTTCAGTGAAAAAGGGAATGCCCTTAAGTATACTGCATTTTTTGACACTCCATTTTACTGGAAGGCGTTCATGATGTCCTCAAAATCCATCAAGTGAGTGTTAGGATCTTCATTCACCTTCCCTCTGAAGACATAGTTGTTCTAGATAGTTTGAAGCAAGCCTTGCTTCAACTCGAAATTATTTGCTGCTACTGGTAGAGGTCTGACACTGGATAGTCCCTGATTGTAGACTGGTCTGGCACAATCACCCAATGCTCTACCATACCTCGGTACTACATTCTCAAACTGGTCTTTAATCAAGGGTCGATTTAGATTGAATCTTCAGACGGTCTCATCAGCAGCTCTACAGGCTGCCTCAGCTGCTATTCGTGCAGCTTCTTGCTGTGCTGATTGTCTTGCAGCTAATTCTACCTCGTCTTCACCATTTTTAGTCATGTGTTCTGGGGTTGAAAGTTGCCCCAAAAGTTTTCCGGTGAGTTCTTTCTCTTTCCTCAACTGTCGCAGACTCTTTTCCACCTCTGGATTGTATGGAATCAATTATTTTGAAGAAGATGGAGTCATACACTAGAGACATCAATCTGTTGCATGCACATGAAAGGGGAAACCCGTGAAGAAAATAAAATAAAATAAAATGAATTCCTGAATTAGCACCAAAAACTATTTTGAACACTATTGATTGCCAATCCCCGGCAATGGCGCCAAAATTTGATGAGCGCAAAATACAACACGAAAATGATGCTCACTAGCCAAAGATAGTATAGTTTAATTATCGTCTCCACAGGGATTGGATTTAAACAATGCTCAAGTAATTTCTATCTTAACACTATTCAAGATGATCAAAACTTGATTTGTAATGGTTATAAACTACGATTAACTACTAAAGTAAAGCAATTGACGATCGACTTCAACAAACCAGAGATTAGCGAGGTCGATTTCTTATCAATGTGAGGAACAAGGGTTTTGACGTGATAGGTGCAAGGTTTTGATTCTGGATATGATACTGTTATATTTCACTCTTGAGGTTCTATCGATTCTCACAAAAATTCAATAGGTGATTAGCTTATGCTTCCGATTCAGACTCCTCTCTCGATTAAATCTAAATCTTTCAAATAAACTAATGTGAAGTGCGGTGAAACTTGCTAGAATATATTGGTGAGAATGGTCTAAGAGAAATTTCTTTTAAATATTTCTCAATCTTAATTTAAGAGGTAGATCACGAAGCTCTTTCGATTACTTTAAAGAAGTACAAAATAAATTAAAGCATGTGTTGCAACAATATTCAATATTATGCTCCCCTTTCGATTAAACAAAATAATGAATAAAATACAATTAGAGTTAAAGCTCTTTCAATAAATTCAAGAAATTAAGCAGTAATCAAATCCATAAACAATTACCAAGTCATCAAATCACATCAAAGCCTAAGGTAAACTACTCCATAATTATGGAGTAAATCTTCACAAAAAGAGTTAAAGAATAAGAGAACATCAATCTAACTTTACAATCCAAACTCCCATATTCAATTGATAGAGAGATGATAAAATCTTGTGTCTTGTATCCTCCAATGCTCTCCCAAAGCTTTCAAGGTCAAAATTCCTCTCAAAAACGTGTTTCTAATGTATTTATACCAAGTAGGAATGAACTCGGACGATACTATCCTCTTTGAGCCGAAGTGGAAAAACCTACAAACTTTTTACACTTCATGCGTCGCACTATGCTACGCAAGGTGCGTAGCATTAGTGCAATTTGGTCGGTTGTAAACTCTCTGAACTTAGCTTGTCTGACAAAAAATTGTATTGATGTTATGCACTATGCCTATCATTAGTGTATTTTTCTGTCAGACCCAAAAACTCCAAGTCTCTGAACTTCTCAAACTTCTGACAAAATTTTGTACTAATGCGACACTTAATGCCACGCCTTATGCGACGCACTAGTACATTTTGCTCTAGTCTTTGCTCTCTCTTCCAACTTTCGTATGCAACGAAGGTCACGAGCCCGGACGCGATCCCGGTTAAAATTCCTTGGACTTTTACTTAAACTTCAAAGCTCCAAATTGTTCGATTTGGCTCCAGAAAATCTTCTTAACTCGGAATCATCTCCTACAAAGCATAAAACATGTAATAAGTGCACATCACCATCATTTAAGCTCAAACACGCTCAAAATGCAATAATTAGAGTTACAAAATACGGCTAAAACATATGATCCTAGCCTATCATCACACCAATGAAAGCAATTATAGTTTATATATATGTTATTAGTTTCACTCATTGCAGGGTCCAAGTCAAAATGACATACTTTGGTAGATAACTTAACTAGGTGGCTCAAGAGGGAGGGTAGTAAAGTCTTTGCTTTAAACTCCCTAAATTTTAGGGCCCCAAAAATATTTTTAGCTGTGAATTTTCTATCTTATTTTTGCTTAGACAATATTAAAATTTATAGAAAAAAGAAGAAAGGAAAAACTACATTGTATAGCCGCATATATATATATATATATATATATATATATAACTTGCCAAAAAAGAAAAAAGTGCAAACTCCATATAAAAGTAGGAAGAAAATTTGTCTATATTTTAACAATAAAAATATTTTAGAACTTTGAATTAAGCTATTCAAATCTTCACATTGTAATATTTTTTACAATAAGATCCAAGGTAACGCGTGGTCAAAATCTTATTAACTTGAATTTTCTTACCAATATAAATATTAATACTCCGTATTATGCTTTGTAAGATAACTACACTACGGGAAAGAAAAAAACCCAAAGAATGACAAGTTTTGATAGAATGGAGAATCTTACGATCATGGAAACATATTGTAGGAATATAAGAAATCGGGACTCGTCAAGAATTATATGCAATGAGAATTAGGAATGCATATTTTGAGAAAGTGCAGGAGTATTGGAAGTCAAGAGTTGGAATACATAGATTTAGAGAAGTTGACATTGGTAGAGTCAGAATTGTTAGTGTCGTCTTCACGCTCAGTTTCTAGCTCTTCAGAATTGTTACTGTCGTCTTCACTCTCTGTTTCGTTCTTGCTCTTCAGAATCAGAATTAGCGGCTAGCATTTCTTCAAGATACTCTGCGAATTCCAAAAGTTCTTGGAATAAGCCATTATTCTGATCAATTATCTCTCCCTCAGCAGCTAGCATCATCTCATCAAAGATTGTACCCTCATTCTCTGCCTGCCTCTTCATCATCAACATTCATGATATCAACTTTATCATCGTTCGTCAAGGCATCTAGGGTCGTAGCATTGCTTGCAATGCTTGAGTTATCGCTACTTGAATCAGAGGAAGAACCACTTTCGCTCGTAATATCACCATCTGTCATGGAGTTTCAAATGGAGATTGACTTTCAAATTGGGATTACTAGTTGCATGGAGGAAATTTAATATACTATTCATAGAGGAGATTAAACTCGTAAAATGGGTACTTTGCGGAGCGACTATTCCTTCCCATTTCTAACTATATACCTGCTTGGCGGAGTGGATTCTATTTCTTTTTTTATTTTAAACTCTAAAAACTGCATCAAAGTTTATTACTCTTTCCGTGAGTTAAATAGAGTTTTTTTAATGAAATTTCTCATAAATATTTTGAATTGTTAATTATTGTGATTTTAAATATTTTAGTTATTAAAATATAGCAATACATTTTACGTAGTTTTTCAAATACGTAAATTTTATTTAGAAATTTAAAGATTCTATGTTCAAATTCACAGTCAAAATTAAAAAATTTACCTTTTAAAATCTAAATCGTGGCACATAATTGGGACAAAGGAAGTATCTCATAAGTGGTGTGCAGTAGTGGTTGTGTAGTGGCGTTTAAGATAATGCTATAGTAGTAACTAATAGTGGTGGCTGGCGGTTGAGGGGTGATAATTTTTGTTGGAGGAAATGGTAAAGGTGGTTGATGGTGGGGATTAGTATGGTTAGGTGGTCGTGGAGTGATTGACTGTGGTGATTAGTTGTGCAATAAAGGTTGGTGATGGCAACGATCGCAACGGTGGCTAATGTGGCGATGGTGGGTTGTGAAGCCGGTTGATAGTAGTGAACAGTGATGGAGGTGGTTGGTTGTTTGATGATCGTAGCTGGTAGTTGTGGTTGGTACTGGTGACCAATAGCAAAGCCAAAAGTTTGAGGAAGTGGATTAAAAAATATATAAAAACATCACACCTAATATACGAGTTTATGTTAAGGGAATTCAATTATATATATATATAGAGTTTCTCTGCACGTGCGTTGCATGTGTTATTTATATCTTTTTTACAAAATATATATACTAAAAATAATTGATGGGCACATATTTGAGAAACACTGATTTAGTTATAAATTACAAAATAAGTATATGAAAAGCTAGCATTTTTGCGTAACCTTAAGAACATGTATGAATAAAGTCAAAAGACATACTCTCCAACCTATTTTTGTTCTCCCGTGTCATACTATTAATTAAACTTTGGGTTTGATATTTGATTGCCCCAGTAGATGACATCATAAAAGCGACATTCTTTGATCACCTTTATTTTCTTTATATCATTCAATTATAATAATATCAATTACGCCTTGGCATAATTGTCTTCTCGAATTTTTTTTTAATTTAAATATTCAAGCCTATCTTTCCGAGAAGGGGTTAAAAAGGGACAGTAGTAAAAAGTTTCGACTGAGCTTGCACCTGCAATATTTTGCTTCATAAGGAGTTTTTTACTCTTGAACTTTTTATTTTGGTCAAGTTATATTTCATATGAAAATTTAATTAGATGAAATTTATATGACACTACTAGAAAACAGGTAAAAAGCGACCGAAAAAAGCGACCAAAGTTGATCACAATTTGCCCAAAAGCGACCAAAATAGTCTGGTCAGTATTTAGGTGGTCACAAACAAATAGCGACCAAAGTTGGTGGCTAATTTGCGACCAACATTGGTCTCTACCAAAAAATGGACCAAACATTCCGGAAAAACATAACGAGACCAACTTTGGTCGCAAATTAGCGACCAAAGTTGGTCCCTATTTTTTTTTAAAATTAAAATATTCTGGGAAATAGCGACCAATATTGGTCGCTAAATTAATTTTTTATTTTTTATTTTTTCATTAGCGACCAATTTTGGTCGCCATACTCCAAGATTTTTAAAATCTGGGAGTATAGTGACCAAAGTTGGTTGCCAAAGTTAAAATTTTATTTTTTTTTAATATATATTTGCGACCAACAAGCGACCAAGGTTGGTCGCTAATCTGCAGTTTTTTTTTTTTTGGAGCAAAATAGCGACCAACTTGAGACCAAAGTTGGTCGCTTTTTTTGGTTCATTTTTTACAGAAATTGCCTGTTTTGGCAGCTACACCACCTGCCAGCTTACCAAATTCCTAAAATAGGCAGTTTATGCCATGAAAACAATAATAACGACAACAACAACAACAAACAATAACAACGACAACAACAATAAACAACAACGAGAATAACAACAACAATAAACAACATCATTAAACAACAACATTAAACAATAACAAGGTATAAAGTTCAAATGAACTTATACATTATATAAGCTGTTATTACAATTCAACGTCTACTAATGTCTATAGCACGAGTGTCATCGTCGGATGAAGTGTCATCATCATTAGGAGTACCATCCGGCGATGATTCACATGATCGGGGAATCGGAAAAGAGCCAGAAGCCAAGAGAGATTTGAGCTGCTCTTGTATGGCAGCATACTGAGCATCTCTAAGCTTTTCTCTTTTTTCTCTAACCTTCTCTCTTTCCTTGGCATCTTCTAGCTCGGCTGTGAGCTTTGCCAAATTCTCCCGCATAGAGGAGAAGCACTCCTCATCAAGTTGCTCCGCTTGCGAGGAAGTGTCTATTCCTTGCATTCCACACCTATAGCGGTGGAATTTCTTAGCGGAAAGCCCGTATACCTTCCCCCCTTTTGGACCGCCAGCAGCCTGCGTCCATAGTTTTTCAGCATCCTCGTCCGACGGTTGGATTGGGTCGCCCGACTCATTAGGTGGCTGGCTGCGTATGAATTCCTCCACCTCAGCTGTGAAGCGACTCTATAAGAAAAATTACATTGAATTAGTATTTCAAAAGTTATATAAAAGTAAATCAAAATACTTAATGAAGATTGAAAACTTACATGCACAGTCGAGGCTCGGCCCTCGACCCACCTTTCTTCATCCGAATTTTTCTTTTTCTTGACAATATGAGTCTCCTTGAATAACTCATCTTGCCTCATCGGACGCCCCAACTTCTTATCCTGAAAACTCATAAATTTTAGTTAAGAAACAGAGTAGATATACGTTGAAAATTAAAATTAAATTAAGCAATTACGTACCATTCTCCTCTTTATTGTCCCGAGGCTGATCGCACCTCCAGTGTGCAGGGAGCCTCCCTTCTCAGAAACACGAGCTTTCTTTCCTTTCTTGCTCTTCTTTAAGAACTCTGCGGTTAGCCATTGCCTTTGCAAATCCTCCCATAGATGGTCAAGCAACCAGAGGGCTTTTGGTTCAACTTTCTAGCTTTGGAAAAGCAATGTAACAACCGCTTGCGAGCCTTGAGATGGAAATTAGCAGCTACATCCGCGCTATAGCGGTGTTCCCATACACACTTGCTCTGTATTTCAAAAGTTAAGTATTTAGATGGATATATCATAAATATAAATAATTGTACTGCTTAAAAGAATATTTATACCTTAAATTCATTGAAAATTTGCTCCTTAAGCGAGAATGGGAAATCACTCCAAGTCGCATAAGGGCCATCTAATAGCTTTCTGGTGGCTTGGGTGATTATCCTTGTAGTAATATTACTAGGGATGAATTTGTAATTTAATAAACTAAACACATTAATATCTTAATAAAACTGTACAAAACAATAAACGTAAAAATAACAAATAACTCTTACCCATCACCCTCAAGGACTATGATGATCCTGCCATATTGATCACGATGCACCTCCTCGTCATCATCACCATCACCGTCCGAACCATGTATATCAGAGGCATGTGTGGAAGGTGTAGAGGGGTCAGAGCTAGTGTCTCGCAGGCGAAGGCCTGTAATAGATGGAGTCCCAGATGAAGATGGCTGCGAGCCCTGTGACTACGACATAGCTGTATGGGCCGCAGGGGGACGTGACACTGATTTCTGTGACCCGAGTGGCTGTGACACTGATGCCTGTGATCCATGTGGATGTGACATGGATCGATGCGATCCATGCGATGCAGATGGCTGAGATCCACGTGGATGTGCGACAGCTGGACTGTATGTCGGACGTACAGTCCTATGTCCCCGTGACGAAAGACCTGGTGTCTGCACGAACGTGTAGGGCTGGTGATGTTATGGCAACGCAGAATAGCCCTGGGGTGGAGGAAAAGACGTAGGCATAGGCATCTCTGAAACGGCAGGACAAGATGAAGTATATTCTTCTATCCTCCTCTTTGGTTTCCTAGCCTTTACTCGACCCCGAGAACTACTAGAATCATTGTTACCTCGACCCTTGCCTGTCATCTGCATAATATAATACATATTTAGATTGAAAGATATAAAGAAAGTAGCTATAAACGAGAGTTGTTAAAGAAACCAACTGTTTAAAGCTCATCGACGTATAGTTCCTCGTCCGAGAATTCTTCTTCCTCAGTAGTTTGAGCTTCATCAGTTGATACTTCTTCCTCGTTTTCTGTAATTCTTACTTCAGAAATATCAACTTCTTCCGATATGTGTTCAGGATGTTCCAAATTATTTTCTAAAACTTCGTCCACTATTTGGTCAACAGTAGAGATATCGTTTTGATATGCAACATCGAACACATTCTTGACTTCCACCCTACCCACAGGCTTGGTTTTTATTACAACCCACCAATCAGACTTATTCCGCTGCAATGGATAAGGAGCATAATACACTTGCTTAACACTATGTGCAATTATGAAAGGATCATAGCGATCATACTCCCTCGTATGATTAACCTCAATTATGTTGTACTGATTGTGGACTCTTGTACCTCTTGTTGGGTGTGGGTCAAACCACTTGCATCTAAAGAGTATCAATTTCTTATATGGCCAACCTGTATAGCTGACTTGAACTCCATATCGCTCAAACTCCTCTTTCTAACATCTTTAGAACATCAGCCTGGTTGATTGAATATGGACATAGGCGGATATAATGGATCATTCCTAAGGTCGACTGTGTGCCTGTTGGGCCTATTCCTAGCACATGGATCATTCCTAAGGTCGACGCATATGACCTCTTTAACCTAGGTATAAGAGGTAAATAATGCATCGACTTGATAGCGACCAGCTTCCCGCTAGAAAGCCTTTTGAAACGAGGCTTTTCACAATATTTATAACTGTCCAAAACTGCATCATCTTTATAATATAACATGCAACCATCTTCACAACAATCAATTCTCATTGACGAAAGTCCTAACTTAGAAAGTAATCTCTTTGCCTTATAGAAATCAACAGGTAATTCGACATCACGGTCAACTAGTTCACGCATAAGATCAATGAAAGAGTCCATGGCTCCTTGAGAAATATTCTAATCAGATTTCATACTTAGTAATCTAACTACAACAGACAACTCAGAGTGCGGACTTCCGTTACATAGTGGACGACTAGCTTCCTCTAATTGTTCATAAAAACGTTTTGCCTCATCATTACGAGTTTGTTCAACATTTTCATTGGAATCACCCTCGAAGTGCATCCCAAAAGCATCCGCAACCATATGATGAATTCCAGAATCACTATTTGTATTCTCCACCGACCTACTATTTTCACCCACAACCATGTTATGAAAATATCCCATGGCTACCATCGATCTCTCCATGATTAGTCCACACAAAGTAATTTTTTATAAACCCCCTTCTATAAAGATGATGCTTAACTTCATCCGGTTTTCCAAACTTCATACAGTCGCACCTAACACAAGGGCACCTAATTACTCCTTCAATTAGATATGGTGGAAGTGACATTGCATGTCTAAGAAAGTCCTCCACCCCTTCTACAAAATCCTCCCTCAATCCCCGTCGATTAGGATAATTCCTATTGTACATCCAAGTACGATGTTCCATCTATACAAATAAAATAAGAGGAAATTAATTTAGTTAATTCATATCCTAATCTTTTTCTAGTTAATTAATTTCATATCCTAAAAGTTCAATTCATAAACTAAAATTTCAATACATATCCTAAAATTTCAATTTACAAACTAAAAGTTCAATTCATAAACTAAAAGTCCAATTCATATCCTAAAAGTTCAATTCATACACTAAAATTTTAATTCATATCCTAAAGGTTCAATTCATAAACTAAAAGTCCAATTCGTATCCTACAGGTTCAATTCATATCCAATTCATAAAATTTCAAGACAACACAAAGTATAATTCAAATCTAACTAAACTAAATTCAATACTAATTAAACTAATTAGTTAATAAAATTAATTAACAAAACTAATTTGAACAAGACCTAAACCCTAATCCTCAATAAAATACATTTTTCAAAGAATTGAAACAATAAACTACAATACACACACACTAAAAATAACAAAGATTGAAGGTTATAATTCTAACCTTGATTTTTTATAGGTGGAGAAGGAGAGAGATAGGCACGATAGTGGGCGGCGACGAGCAGCAGTGGCGGCGTGGTGGCGAGGCGTGGGGGAATAGGATTAGGGTTAGTGAAATAAGAGAGTTGGAAAATTTTGGCGAAATAAGGGGAAACCCCGGTTTTATTTCTGTAAATTACAAAAAGCGACCAACGTTGGTCGCTTCTCTAAAAATTTTAAAATTGAAAATACCGACCAACGTTGGTCGCTATTTTGGTCTGCGATGGGTTATGTGATCGCATAACCACTATGCGAACCGCATAACCATCGCATAATTGACTTGCACACACACAAAATAAAATAACAAAATACGATCTCAAACTCCACCGCAAAGTGGCAAACGCAATCGCAAAACAACCGCGGATAGTAAGGTTTTAACTGGGTGGTCTGTTTCGGTTTGCGGTGACTATGAGGTCCGCATATTAATTATGCGATAGCAAACGTCACCGGATTTCGTCATCGTCTTCAGCCTGAAGAAGGGTTTAGCTATGCGGACCGCATTCCGATTTTGCGAGCTGCAAATGCCTTTTCGGTTCGTTTCTTTTTTCTTTTTCTTTTTTTTTCCGTTCTTTTTTTCTTTAACATTGGTCACAAGCCTTGATCATTTGATTGGCATCATGATAGATTGAAGGCCAATAGTAACCATATTCAAGAACCTTAGCCGCCGTTCGTTTTCCTCCATGATGACCCCCAACCGGTGAGTTGTGGCATGCTTTTAGATATAAGGCAATATAT
>MCJB01039453.1:46472-57948 GCA_002018475.1 Nicotiana obtusifolia | reverse complement strand
ATATATATATAGTATATACTATATATATTTATATAGATATATATAAACAATTTATATTAGTATATACATATATAGTTTACAAGAAATTTTTCTAGATAAAAAGTTAAAAAGAAAATAGTCCGGAACGAAAAAACCCGTTTAGGCCTGCGGGCCAGGCCCATTTAGCCCGGTACCATGTGGGCTTAGGACCACAGTGGGCCGGTTCCACTCATTTGGCCCGTTAGGCCCGGGACTGTTTGACCCGGGACCGCCTCAGCCCAGGCCCGGACCACAATGCAGCCTTAAATACACTTAGTATACTATAACGGTGATTCATCGTTACAAGTGTATCAATACCTAAAAGAATCCGTCCCTGTGTTCCGAGCGCTTCATGTTCTTTTATATATATATATAATACCTTATACTATATATATATAGTATAGTGTATTATATAATACACTATACTATGCACTTAGTATATGCAATACACTTAGTATATATATACTATACTATACTATGCACTACATATTAGTGCATTAGCTAATATTATATCGAATATAGCTTATATATATATATATATATATATATATATAGTCGAGACGTTTTAATTTATTGTTAATATATATACATGCATATGAGTAGGTTATAAGTCGATAAATCACTTTACAAGTGTATCAATACCGAAAAAAATCCGTCCCTGTGTTCCGAGCGCTTCATGTTCTTATATATATATATATATGGATACGCACGCACGCTTCGTAGTACTACTTAACTACATATATAGCATGTTAGAGTATATTTTAGTCTATTCATCCCTTGTATTACAAAAATGTTAACGGCTTACATTTATATTATTTAATAGTAAATACAAAAGTGAGTTTAATTTTGACCAAATGTTGACCCGAAAGCGACCAACTTTGGTCGCTAAATATATATTATTTAAAATTAGCGACCAACGTTGGTTGCCAACTATAAATCGGATTTATTTATATTTTCCCAGGTTTGCGACCAAGGTTGGTCGCCAATCTGGGACCAACTGTTACTCCTTATTAAGCGGCCACCGTTGGTCGCTAATCTTATAAGTGGGTCCTCTTAAGCGACCAACGTTGGTCGCTAATCTGAGAATTTCTTTGACCAAGCAAGTCTGACCAGTCCGGTCAACAATTTGACAAAATTAGCGACCAAATAGCGACCAACGTTGGTCGCTAATGTATTTAAAATTATTATTTTATTATTTTCACCAGTTTGGCGACCAATGTTGGTCGCTTTTTTGGACAGACCAACGTTGGTCGCTAAATTTTGGTCGCTTTTTACCGGATTTCTAGTAGTGAATTAAAATAAAGTTAACATTTAACAAAAAATAATCTCCACATTACAATCTATAAATTACCAATTCATGCATTACTAATCGTTACATAAGTAATTCATTTATAATTAAACCATGCATAACGAAACCCTGCATAACTAAACTCCACATAATTAATCCCTAAACCCTGTATAATAAATTCCGACATAACTAATCCCAACATTATTAATACCTACATAATTCTAACTAGCAACCAAACGAGCCCAAAATGTGTAGGTTCCTAAGTCATCCATCTTGACACTTTTTAAAGTTGAAAGTTTGATATTCAAAATGGTATTAGCAGAAGCAAAATTGAAATATATTTATAATAAGGGTAACATTGTTTACTTTTATTAAATGTAGTGCGTAATACAATTTTGAAGTGATAAATTCTCTTCTTCTAGGAGTTTGAAAGAATCGCCCAGGATGCTTCCCAATGCCTTGTAGATGTGACAATTTGGATGTTTGGGTTGAAAACAAGTCATGACAATCTAAGCTACGGTTTTGTACTTTTTAGCTTAAACGGACAAGAAATGCTCAATAAATCCTTCTAACCACTTCTTAAAAAGATCTTGATAAGTTATGTGCCTCTGTGTTTTGATGATTTAATAAATTTCATATGATGATTTAACAAATTTCATATGAAAATCAGATAAGGAATCTGATACAAAGTCTTTCTGTGCTCGGAACAACAAGTCACATGTCTGGCACAAGTTCCAATAATATCAATCAAGGGAACAACAGAGGGAACAAATAACTATCAGTTTCTCCGGTCACAGTAAGCGTCAACTCTTTACAGCTGTTAAAGTTGCTGTACTGCAGACGCAACAGTGCAACAATCACTGTTGAAGCATGCTGTGTGCCGGATACTTGCTTGCATCATTCTAGTGACCTCACTTATATATTACCAACATGAGGCAAGAGATTACACATGCTTGCAAACCCTAAAACAATACTCACTCTCAAGTGTGCAGCCGCCTTTATTTACTCCAAGGCTTAAGAACAAAGTAGCAACAGAACAAAGGACCAGATCCCAGCACTAAGTACATCGTGTGTCCTTAGTATTGTTGTGTTTTTGTTAATGTATTCACTTGTAGTTCCTACCCAACTTAGTTAGAAGCATCTCGTAGAACATTTTTGTAAACCATAAATCTTGTGTTTGTGTTTTACTAGAGTTATAGTCAAAGTGGTGAGCTTTGTAATAGAGTTACTACAAACAGAATTAACTTGCTGAGCAACATTTTAATATGTTTGTATCACATGAAAATATTGTTAAGTAAATTGATTTTTGTAATCTTAAAATAACAAATAAAAGTTATTAAAGGCAGTATTATTAGCATTAATAAGTAATCATGTTGATGATCATGAGGTGTTATTGCGACACCACCCTGTAAGAATCATGACAATGCAGGACCCTATTTCTATTTTGATATTTTGTGTACGTTTGATTTACATATTATAAGTTTATTTTAATTTCCTAATGTCGTCCACAGTCATTAGGAGTGAGTTGGGGTTCATGACTAATTTCAATAATTACCATTGGTTACATTTTTAGGCCCGACAGAGTTACTACCCACGGGACTTATTTGCATAAATAAGTGAAGTGATTACCTCTGCCGAGTGCCGTGTGAAGTCAATGTTCCTTCATGTCATACACTAATTTTTGGTGGGCTCAATAATAAATACTGCCTTCTCTTTATATGGGTCTTTTTCACAATATTTTTTCATGTATGTTTAAGTGTTAAGATAATAGACACTAAGCTTAATTTATTTCCAAAAATTAGCTTATGAAGCTAAAGATTTTTAAAAAGAGATAATATTGGAAACAAAGACAACTAAATCTCAACTACAATGAGTTGATATAGCCCAAGTGAAAGTATATTTTAGTTATATATCTCGAGTAAAAACCTAGAAAGGATTTACATGGCTGCTCCACCAAGCTTTGAAGAAGGTCAATCACCAAGATTCGATGGACAATACTATAGCTGGTGGAAGACAAGAATACATGATTTTATCATGGCTGAAGATTCGGAGCTTTGGGATGTCATTTGTGATAGATCCTTCGTCCCTATGAAGACCATTGGCGAGACAACAGTGACAGTCCCAAAGACAAGGAAGGAGTACAATGATGCTGATCGCAAAGCTATCAAGAAAAATATCCGAGCAAAGAAGATCCTCGTATGTGGTATTGGACCACACGAGTACAATAGAATCTCAGCTTGTCAATCTGTCAAGAAGATCTGGAAGGCTCTCCAAACTGCACATGAAGGAACAACTCATGAACAAATTATAACTCTTCTTACATTACTTTTATATAGGTTAAAGAAATTGTTGCATAGAACTGAAAGTAAGAAAAATAAGCATAATATCGTAAATTGCAAGAGAAATTAGTATAGAAAGCGTAAAATGAAAATGAAAGGTACATTAAATCCCTCTAAACACTAATGGGTCATTTGGTTCAAAGACAAGTAATATAGAGATTAATACTAAATGGATTGTAACGTATGGATTAGAATGCAAGAACTAATAATACATGGGATTACTAAGGATTAAAATATGTATTTTTAATCATTTTAAAAAAAATCTTTTTGAATACACGGGGTTAATTTTGTTATGTACCTGATCTTATTTTACTTTCTATCATAAAATAATACTCCATGATATGCAGGTGTCATTTATTCGGACAACAAAAATCGCTACCAAACATTACATTGCCAATGTTGGTTTTCAGCAACGCAAGTATTATAATTGCTTTGTAATTTCAACCGGACGATTCATTAAAAATAAAATCACTTTCTCAAGTCTCAACTACATTAGGCATAGATCTACTGTGCATTAGTTCATTAGTAAAGATATATTATGTAGGTGTAGTTTTTGCATTTCTAATAATTAAGTTAAATTAATTGTTAAAAAAACTCAAAATCAGGGAGGTGACCAAATATTTCAAATCATGAAGGGGATTAACCTGTTACAACTGTTTGAAAGCTGAAGGACTAATGAATTACCAAAAAAAAAGGACTAACGATTCACTTTAAGTAACCAAAGTTAGAAAAAAAAAAAAGAGTCACAAAAAAAAAAAAAAAAAAAAAAAAAAAAAAGGAAAAAGAAGTCCTTTCGTCTCAATTCATCTTTCCTATATATACCTGCCCATTGCCAGAGCGTTCTTTCGAGAGATTAAGGAGAAGAAGAATAACAAGGAAACTAAGGAAGAAGAAGAAGAAAATAATGTGTATTCTCCTTTGACCTTTCAGTTTTCCAAATAACTTCTCTCCTCTCTCTCCTCTTATCAAAATGGAAGCAGACGGTGAAGGAGTAATCCCAGTACCTTCCCACTCCCACAGTGTTTCATCTCCACCGCATGATGATGATCATCCTGATTTTTCTCCTGTTGGATCGCCTGAGTCTCACTTCATTGACGATCTTTCTCAGCCGTCTGATCAACACCACGCCCAAGTCACCCCCACTCTCCTCACCGATGATCTTCGTAACAAGATCGTCAAGCAGGTTTCTTTTTTCTTATTTCTTGGTGTTTTTTTCTAGTGTACTGGGGTTGTTTTATTTTTGGGTGATTTATTGAGTTTTAGGGTTAATTAAGCTAAAAGGTCAAGTCCTGGAGTGAAGTTTAGTCAGTTTAATTGATGATTTGCAATTGGATGGGCAATATGCTTTTGAAGTTTGAAACTTTGCCTAAATGTAGATATGCCGACAGTGAAATCATTCAATTGGATTGACGTGGTTGGTCGGTATGCGTTTTAACTGTATTCTTGGGTGCTACGGTTCTTGTAGTTCTTGAGGTGTTTCGCTAAGTTAGGTTTTTTTCAATTAGCTGATTAATATTTAAAAGTTAGAAGTATTTGCTATGTATGATAGAAACTGTGGAGTTATAGATTAGGGAATTGCTTCATCTAATCTGAGACTTGCCCATTTGATTTATATTATAAAAATTGATTCCAAGTTTAGTTCTTTATTGTTAGGTATCCCTATCAAAATCACCATATGGTTCTTGACATATGAACAGAACTTGAAAAGAAATTTGAAATTTCTTAGTTGTTTGAATATTATAGGTTTTAAGGTATTTCCTTTCTCGTAGTTCTGCAGCATATTATTGAACTTGCAAAGGAGCTTTAAGTGTAGGACAATGCTTGGAATGGAACTTATTAATTTTTTGTGCAACCCCAACCCCCGGAAAAGAGCCTATGAACAAAGTGGTAAATTGTGCACTATCGTGAATTGTTTGTACTGTAAAATGATATTTCTATGACTTTCAAAGAATTTTCTGCACTTCCGTGTGATTCATATAAAAGATCTTCTGCATCTATCAGAATCTACAGCAATTGCATGGTTTCACTGTCTTGCAGAAACCTTTCTTTAAGTGAAGTCAGTGGCGGAGGGAGAGTAGAAGCTGCAGGTTCGGGCCGAACCCAGTAGCTTTGGTCCAAACCATGTAGTTGTCTTAAAAATTTCATTGAATATGCATAAATTATTAATTTTGAACCCTGTAACTTAAAAAAATTGAAATCCTGAACCCGTAAGTTTTAAAATCCTGACTCCGTCTCTGAGTGAAATTGTAAAGGCTTAGTTAATAAGCAATTGTTTTCTCACATACATACTTTAATATTCCCATATGAGCTTTTTGCTGTGAACAACCTTCAGATATTAGAGTTTTGCAATGACTCTAGCCTTTTACTATTCCTTGGTGGCTATAGCTTTGCTGCTTGTCTTAGTGCTAAATTATTAGTAATTAAAAGCATATAATTTTTACATGGTTGTTTTTATTATAAAAGCACGAACGAAGAAAGCATGTCCCTGAAATTTTCTGTGTCTTGCAGGTTGAGTATTACTTCAGTGATGAAAATTTGCCTACGGACAAGTTTCTGTTGAAATATGTGATGAGAGATAGGGAAGGTTTTGGTGAGTATTGGAGCTTATTTATTTATCTATGACGAGGAAGGCTCTCATACTGGCTTCATGTTGTTTTCCTACTCCCTCTCTGTGCACTCATTCTTGAAACTGTTTTGCGGTCTGTATGTTTTATATCCTCTAGTTTCTCTCCTATACCGCTTATATTTTTTTTTGATGGGTAAATAATATATTATATAAATATTTGCACTAAGCCAGTGCAACAGGCGTAATTACAGGTTGTGCAAATCAGCAATTGCGTCTAAAATATCATCTACATCTGGTACAAGAACCAGTTTGCACCAAAAAGCGATCAACAAAATGAAATTAAGTTTAAGGCACTGTAAATTTCTTCTTTTGCCTTAAAAAAAAATTCTACTGTTTCTTTCAAGCCAGACAGACCACCAGATAACTTGAGGTACAGTGTTCCAGGTCTTTTGAGCTTTCTTGCATACACCCTTTCTGGTCCTGCACTTTAGCAATTCTGAAATTGAGTTAGGCATGGTCCAAGACATACCAAATATTGAAAAGAACATGTTCCATAACTGGTTTGTAACGTTGCAATGCAAAAAAAGGTGGGTAACATCTTCAGATTGTTCTTCACATAAAGGCTAAGTTGCGCAGACTGTTCGATTTTGGTGCCGTCCCCGTCCCGATACGGGACGGGAACGGGATACGGCCCGGATTCGGTCAACTGACTTCGGACACTTTGATCGGAGTCCATCGACAAATTTGTGAGAAAAATTAAGATTTTGATATCTCAAAATAAAAAATAAAACAGATTTAGGACAATGAAAGAATAATGTGCGTCTTGGAGAATGAAAGATTGAATTCTACAATATTCATTTTTTCACAGAATATCTCAAAATTTACAATATTTTTATAGCTCTATTTTTTATTAGCCGAATCCCGGCACCCGTATCCATATCCAGATCCGCACCCTTGAATCTAAAAATTTAGATTTTGCCGAATTAGACAATCGGATCCGTCCCCGTATCGGATACCCGCACCAGAGTCCGAGCAGCTTAGCATAGAGGACATCTGCTGCACAGCTTGAAACCCCTCTTCTGGAGATTGTTTTCTGTGAGGCATACCTCCTTAGCCACAATTCAAGAGAAGCAAGAAACCTTTAAAGTTGCCATGTTGTACCATATTTTTTTCCAAGGCCATAACTCACTGTTGCTAAAACTCAGCATATTGTAACAACTTTTAACTGAAAAAATGCCCTTGGAGTGACCCTTCCAACTGATAGAGTCCATTTTGTTGTGGTCCAAAACAGCGTTGCTTAGCATTTGTAGCAAGAGGGCTACCCTCTCCATTTCCCAATCTCCATTTCACTGCCTTCTTATATCTTAAAATCTCAACTGAATGACTGTATCTTGCAGTCCCTGTGAAAGTAATTGCTTCTTTTAGAAAAGTCAAGAAGCACACGAAGGACACAGCAATAATAGCAGCTGCACTTAGGGAATCTTCTCTTCTTGTAAGTCTAACTGCTTCTCATTGACAATGAAGAATGTTGCTTTGTCCTCCTTTTAATGCCTTTTTCTTTCTGCTAATATTCCTAGGTTATGTCTTTCATTCTCTTTGTTCTTTTTTTCTTATTCTGGAGGTTGTAAGTTCTGATGGGAGAAAGGTGAAGCGACTTCATCCTCTTCCATTAAGTGAGATTATAGATCCCAAGGTATGCTCTACTTTTACAGGAACTCGATAAGTTCATCTAGACTGTAATTGACAACGAAGTTATTCTTCTACTTACCATGTCTAGGTTTGTACCGTATTGGTGGAAAATTTACCCGAGGATCATTCTGTGGATAACCTTCGGCGCATATTTGGACTGGCTGGGAAGTATGTTTCTTTTCCCTTTCTTCCTCTTTTTTTGTTTTGATCGTTATTATTTTCTAAAAAGCAATGGTCTCTAAATATTTGAACTTCCAGTGTAAAGCATATTGCCATCCATGATGCACACACTGAAAGAGATTCCAGAAAATGCACGACTGCAGAGAAGCTACTCAGTGGTAAGGTATGCAAGTACAAATGCTACATCAGAGCATCTGAAAATTTCTAGGACCTGACTGGTCTGAAGCATGGGATGGGTCTGAAAAGATTTGACATCTATAGCTTCATGTCAAGTGATGAAATGCTTACATTTGGAATATCAGTTTTCCCTGTTGTTCATGAGAAGTGTCATCGCTTTCGAGGTTCCAATTTGCTAAGCTGCTTATGTTTGCATCTGACTCATTGAAGGATATATGAGAAGTTTTTGAAGTGGGCAGCATCTTCTTTCTTCACGCATGCTTTGGACATTTATTGATTCCTCTTTTTGTTTGTTTCTCATTGTAGTTGCATGCTCTTGTGGAATATAACACTGTGGAAGCTGCTGAAAAAGCTGTGAGTGTGAAGCAAGGTTCTTATTTCTAGTTTATTTTGGCGTTGGCATTTCAAAAAAGCTGATGATGTTCATTTTGGGGATGGTTGTTTCAGGTGGCCATTTTGAATGATGAACAGGATTGGAGATTTGGCTTGCGAGTCAAGCTTCTCAAAAAAACAGTAATTCATTTGTCACCTTGTTTTCTTTTCCCTATACACTGGCTAATATCGTCATTGATGTATGCAATAACATGTTATGTTAATCTTTTCAGAACAAGCCTGGCCAAAATAATAAAGGCTGGAGAGATCCAGATTCTGAGAGGAATAAGAATATCCAAGCATCTGATCAGGCAGTTAATGAGAAAAACCATTCAAGTGAGCATCGTGTTCTTCAGAACAAGCCTGGCCAAAGTAAGAAAGGCGGGAGCTATCCAGATTCTGATAGGAATACCAATATCCAAGCATCTGATATGGCAGTTAATGAGGAACACCATTCAAATGAGCATCATATTGATTCACAAGACGAAGAGGTTAATCTTAATCTCGTTTGCAATCTTTAGATTTATGTCCAAATGCAGTTGCTTATTTGTAGTGTATTGGAGTTAGTGTTTAGAAAACAAATGAATAAAAGTGTGACTAGACAAAGGATGAATGCCTACTCGATAATTGATATTTTCTTATTTTTACTAAACATACCTTAAAAATATGGGTAAACTGGAAACAAATTAAGAAAAAAGTAGATGAAAGATGAGTGCTGAAAGTCAGGATGTTTCTGTTGGAAGTCAGTACAAGAATTAAGGATGTAGTGTAGAATATTCTTGATGATCATGTCAAAATGATTACTAATCCCAAAAATAAAAGCTTTCCTTTATTTCATTAGCTCAAAAATCCTATTTGAAGAGCCTTCTTATAAGTTGTTTTGTCATTATCTGCCGAAAAGATTATTCTCTCTTCTTCTTTTCTTTCACATAGTATTAAAGCCTCCTCTATGATGTAGCCGCTTCTTTCTGATGATCATTTGGTGGCACCAAGTCTCTTTCCAGTGACCATATCGATAAGACTGCCTATCTACAAGTTTGCCATTCCTTGAACGTAATTCTCTAGCATTTATTCTGGTTACTGATCTAGCACTTTACTTGTTATTCTTCAGCTACCAATTTAACTTAGTAAGTGCTGTCTTGGAGACTTGCGGTATCTCTTACTGTTTTGGAGACTTGCCATATCTCTTCTATTTCGGGGACTTCCCATATCTCTTCTGTTTTGGAGACTTGCCATATCTCTTCTCTTTTGGAGACTTGCCATATACAGTAGAACCTCGTTAAATTAATACTCGATAAATTAATAATCTCGCTAAAATAATAATTTTCTTCGGTCCCTAGTCGGGACCAACGTGGTAAATTAATAAGTCGCTAAATTTATAAGATAATACGAAAAAATAAATTCATATAGGTCCCATTTGACATATAAATTAATAATTCATGATCTGTAAAAATATTTTTCATATAATTCATAACTAATCTAAGAAGATTTCTGAAAATATGAATCTAATGTTACTTGTTTCTTTTTAAAATTAATATCACCTTGAATCTCATCTCTAACCTTTCTTAGAGCATTAAGAAAATCTAGTGTAGAGTTATCATATTGTAAAAGAAAGTGATGTAAGGTGATTGTTGCTTTCAAAGCATCTTTGCGTGAAACTTGTTCTAATTCCACACTATCGTCTTCCACTTCATCTTCTTTGTTGCTTTCCATAACACTCTCAATTATATGTTCATCCGTAGGCAACTCCAAACTTGTGTCATTTTCTCCCGGATAGTTCAAAACATCTTCAACATTCATTGCATGACGATAATTCAATCCATTGATTAGATTCTGCAATTGTTGTAAGCTGTCATTGTCCATTTGTTCTTGATTTTCCGAGGATTTCACCATCTGGCAATCGGAGTTTACAATGCCTAAAACAATTTGCAATAGTACTTGAGTGGACATCTATTTTCCATGCCGAGATTGCAAGATTCATTGCTTCTAAAACATTAATCTTTTCTGGATTCGGGTTCCCAATTTCAAAACCCTCCAAAATATTTCGATAAAACCGTCGCCGATAATGCATCTTAAAAGCTCGTATGTTTCCTGCATCACAAGGCTGAATCTTTGATGTTGTGTTAGGTGGCAAAAAAAATAATTCAATATTTCTCAAACCTTCAATGTTTTTTGGATGAGCAGGACAGTTATCAACAATTAAAAGAATTTTTCTACCATCCATTTTTGTATCAAGTTGTTGAACGTATTCTTAATAATGTTAGGACCATGAAATTTTATTAATTTAGCGAGGTATTAATTAATCGTGTAAATTAATAATTATTAATTTATAGAGTATGTAGTTTATATATCTACAATGTGAATATGTATGAAATACATGAATTTAATTAATAAGTATTAATCATGCATATTAATTAAATTCATGTATTTTCATTGATAAATGTTTAGTATTCCATACATATCTCAAGTTAAATGTATAAATCCACTCAGCTATTAATGTAGTTACATGTACTAACATTAACTAAGCTACTATATAAAGAGAGTTACTACATACAACTCTACAAATCAAAAGAAAAAATGGCTTCTCATCTCAAAGGTATAAAAAAATCAACCATGACAGATAGTATGCGTAGAGAATTATGTGAGTACAAACAATAAAATCCAGCATGCACTCAAAAGCAAATGCAACAGTGGGTGTCAGAGAAGTTTAATTTGCAAGTTAGTCAAGCTACAATATCAAATACAATCAAG
Organism: Nicotiana obtusifolia; assembly: GCA_002018475.1. Lineage (NCBI taxonomy): Eukaryota > Viridiplantae > Streptophyta > Magnoliopsida > Solanales > Solanaceae > Nicotiana > Nicotiana obtusifolia. The sequence continues at coordinate 46,568 of MCJB01039453.1, read as the reverse complement.
AGGTCAGCAGAGTATCTATCAATTTCTGACATTCCGAAAGATGATGCCAAAAGACATAAAGCTGCCAAATTTCCAGAATTAGAGAAGGCTCTGTAC
>MCJB01039453.1:0-40742 GCA_002018475.1 Nicotiana obtusifolia | reverse complement strand
ATTCCCCCCCCCCCCCCCCCTCCCCTCAACAAACCAGTATATACATATATAATACTAATATTCTAATATAGGATAGATCTTCACTGCTTAATTTATATTGTATAAGCCTTAAGATTTTACCCTTGAAAAATGGTAGGCATGCGATATCAAAGGTCTTGTGCTTCAAAATTAGATTGGAATTCTGATTTCTATAGTCTTGGGTTTTATCAGAATGGAAAAGGGTCTTCGAATCTGAAATTTCAGCGTTTATTAATCAACTTTAATCCTCATCATCTCCAATTAAGCTCTCATCTTCCTTTGAAGGTAATTTTGTGAAATATTGCAGTGTCTTTCTTTGCGGTTGATGTTTACATGGCTTTGAAAAACACTATATGACCTTCGTATCTTTCCAGTGGGTTATTGATAAATTGACGTTTTTCTTCTTCTTTCGGTGTAATTTGTACATTGATATAGATCTGTAGATCAAGAGCTAGGCGCTATGGGTTATGTTTGCCTCCTAGGCTTCTTCAAGTTCGAGCAATGGATGAGGTAGTTTTTCTCCTTTTATCTTTTTTACTATTAGTTCAGCATATGTTGTAGACATTAGCACTTTTACTTTAGGTATTATATACTCTAGGAATGGTTTCACCTTTCAGAGATTCATACATTTAGAGAATATACAGAACATCTAGTACATATTTTTGTATTTGCATAATATTGGATGAGATGACTTAAATGGAGTAACGTGGTCAGTTAGGATTTATATAGCCGACCCCAACTTGTTTGGGACTGAAGCGTAATAGTAGTTGTATACTATTCCTTTTTGGTCGATATGGTATTGCTGCTTTTTTCACTTTAGCTATGTCTGTTCTTTACCAATGTTAGATATTTTTTTGATTTACTGTTCTGTTTGGTTGTGTGTTGAATTTTTTTGACAGAAAATGTTGTTTCATGAAAATGTTGTTTAGATATATTTTTTGATTTACTGTTCTGTTTGGTTGGGTGTTGAATGTTTTCGACAGAAAATGTTGTTAAATATTTTGAGTCATTTTGGTCTAGATATTATGTTGGTGAAAATATCATATTGGTGGAGGGAGGAGAGGTGTGCCCGGGACGATTATAAGTAGCAAGGAATGAAAAGAAATGTTTTATGTCGATAGGACAAATTGCTATGAAGTAAGAGTTGAGTAGATAATCACAACAAGTAAGTTGTTTCACATAGGAGACTATTTTCGTCAAGAAAAACCTTTTCAAAAATTTTAGCAACCAAACAATGTCCAAGTGGAGTTTTTCTTTGATGGGAAAATATGAAGACTGTAATTGCTTGTACAGATTGGAGTGAGATTGTCAAGTGACTGCTTAAGAAAATATTTAAGCAACAGTAAGCGGCATACAAGGATGCAGGTATAAATGGGAAAAGAAACAGATTCATACTAGATCAAGGAGACACTGCACGAGTTCTCTAAGGTCAATTGAACGAAAATTGCAGATATTCTAAACGCATTGAGTTTCAATACATGTGCAGGGGCAGCATCATTTCTAAGCATCTTTTGTCTTTCTTTTCTGCCAAATGGACCATAGAGGAAGACTAAAAGCCAAGGTCATTGCTTTGGAAAGAGCTAATAGAGCTTGAGATACTGGGGGTTGAACGAGTCGGTGCTTAAAAAAGAGAAGGTCGATTCCCTAGATTATCCTACAAAATAGCTACAGAAGAAAATATCATTCACAGGAAAAAAACTCCCAGTGAGGCATGCGTCATTAGTTGGCAATTTTGCCTCTTTTCTATGTCATTAGAGTGCGGGTTTCGGGAAGACAAAGATAAGAAAAATAAAATAAATCTAAAAATGTAATAGTAACGCAAACAATAATTACTTGACAAACGAATGGAAGACACTGTAATGAAGCTATACAGATGAACAGGATGTAAATGATGAAAATAGTATGGTAGATTTCATCAATTCACTACAGGAATCAATTTCTGTATAGATAGGTGCCTCTCTTTTTGTTTTTGCACTGGGGATTTTCTGACTTCTACCTACAGAGCTCTTTCTTAGTGCTTTGCTGTTTGTTCAATAAAGTACTTACCAGTTACAAGAAAACAATAACATATCAACCAAGTTAAAAAACCATATTAAATTTCTGATTTTGATGAAATGATGTAGTTTTAAGTTATTAGTGGCTAGTTTTCTAATGATGTAGTTTTAAGTTATTAGTGGCCAGTTTGTTTATACTAAATTTTAGTTTCTTATTCCTAATTGCTAAAAGTTTCGTCATAATGTTGTCAACTATTTTTGTTGTCTAGCATTATGTTCTTAATGACAGAGCCTATTGGTGTGGAGATGCACAACTTAGCGCCTTAGTGCCTACGCTAAAGTGCCAACTAAGCCAGGCGAAGAGCAGCACCTTAGCTTAACCGAGATTCAGGGCTTAAGTGCGCCTTTAGCGAGCCTTTAACTGTACTGTTATAAAACTTGTAGTGCTTGACTATGAGATTGTTATATAACTATACCAATGCTTGAAATGAATTTAGCATAAGACGGCACTACAAAACTATAACCATTTCCTACTGCTGCCATGGAACAAACCTAATACTAGTTCAGTATCATACGTGTTTTTCTTTTTTGTTATACAGGATTTTGGGGTCTCTTCACTTCATGACTGGGGAGACAATAATAGAGCAATTGATTATAGGCTCTCTGCAAGTGAAGGTGAAGAAAGCGATGGAGATATTATACTACAGCCGATCACTGATGTTGATTTGCCTACCCCCAAGGAGCAGTTTTATCCAGCCGACGACTCCATAACAGCAACTGCCCACCGGTTATCAATGCTTGGCAGAGCGTACAAGAGAAAAAAGTAAATCTGCTTGTACCCATAGAACGGGTATCTTATATCTTTCTACGCATTTTATGTATCTCATAATTTGTTGCTATAGAACTATTGTACTGATGAGCTTAAAGGAATGAAGACTGTGTGTTTAGCATTACTCTAACCAAGTTTATTTTTTGGTAATCTCGTAAAGTTTTCTCCATTCTCTCAGCACCTTTCAAACCCATATAATGCAGGACGAAATATGGCATTCTAAACAACATAGGTCTCATAACGTTCTCGACGGTGCTTCTGTCTCTTGTAGATTGTTGTGCATGGAAGATTGTCAGACTGCCCCTGGCTCCACTTTTTCTGATGCGTCCCTTTCTCATTTCTGCAGTGGCAGTGTCTTGTGTAGGTTATGTCTGTGTCCCATTATTTCGCAGTTTAAAACTCCAATCTTTAATCAGGAAGGAGGGGCCTGCTCGGCACTCTAGTAAGAAAGGAACTCCTACTATGGGTGGATTGTATTTTGTCCCCATTGGAGTAATTGTTGCAAAAATTATTGTTGGGTTTTCTTCTCTGGAAGTTTTCGGAGCATCTGCAGCAACTTTAGCTTTTGCAGCAATTGGATTACTCGATGACTTGATAAGTATGAGGAATAATAATGTTGGCTTATCCGCTCGATTTAGAATCATATTGGAGGTGACACCTTTTTTTGTGTCTTTTCAAATCATAAGTTTTGCTCTTGCTGCTCTGGAGTTGACAGTACTCCTCTCTGGTACACAGGTAGTTGCTGGGACATTGTTCTCCTTTTGGCTGTACACGTCGGACATACCGTCACCCTACAGCATGTATACATTCTTGTAACTAATTTCATCAACCTTTTTATGATGGTAACTCACAAATCTATCTTATGTTAACAATAAGTTTTTCTTATTCAGTATAAAAAAAGGGCAGCCTGGTGCACTAAGCTCCCGCTATGCGCGGGTCCGGGGAAGGGCCGGAACTTTAGGGTCTATTTTACGCAGCCTTACCTTGCATTTCTGCAAGAGGCTGTTTCCACGACTTGAACCCGTGACCTCCTGGTCACATGCAGCAACTTTACCAGTTACTCCAAGGCTCCCCTTCTTCATATTCAGTATATTAACAAGATTTAATTCATGTATTTTCATTCCTCGAATTGATGCTTCTGGATGAACTGGATTAGTCCCTAGTGCGCCTTAGGTCCTAACAAATTTAGATCCTGAATTTTCATCCGTTGACTTGCTATCTAATTGGTGAATGTCGCATCATGAATTTTGTATCAACATCCCAAAGTTGGATAAAGAACTCTCTAACTTAAGGAACAAAATCAGGGGGGTAAAAGAATAACAGGAGTTATTGATCTTGATAACATTCCTAGCAGCATAGACAAATGCTGGATGTTTTTGATACTTACAATGCTAATCCTCGTTCCCTTTATGGATCAGTTTCTTGCACAGCTCCTGGAACATTGCAATTTAAATGTTTGAATAAGAAATATTTTTGAATAAGGAACTCAAAGCTTATGAACCCTTGCTTGAATCTTAGAGTTAATTGGATATTCAGCTAACATTACTGAAGAATGAAGATGCAAACATGCTTTCCTGTATATTACAGCAGAAATCTCTTCTTTCTTGGCCAGTATTAAATCCTACGTGGTATATGCATGGAAATTGGTTCCATATCATGTAAGATTAACATCTTCTATGTGTATGCAGGAAAGCAGTGGTTCCCCTACCTGCGCCTCTTGGGCTCATATGTCTTGGAAAACTCTATCCTATTTTAACCTCGTTTTGCTTTGTTTCCATGGCTAATGGAATTAATCTTACTGATGGTCTCGATGGATTGGCTGGAGGAACTGCCACATTGGCGTTCCTTGCAATGTCGATTGCAGTGCTTCCTATATGTTCTGGTCAGTTTGTGAACTACTGATCCTTGTGGCTTTCATTGCAATTCAAGTGTACTGACTTCATTGTGTTACTTAGTTCAATATTATTAACGGAAACTTTTGTGATGAAAAAGTTAACATTATTTTGGTTTCCAAGCAAAACAGTGTCTTGAGACTTGCATTTTCTGAATTTTCACGATTCTTGCTGAGTATGGGTTTGTGCATCCAAAAACAGAGCTTTCCATATTTGGAGCATCCATGGCAGGAGCCTGTGCAGGTTTTCTTCTGCACAACCGGTACAAAGCATCAATATTTATGGGTGATACAGGAGCCTTAGCCTTAGGAGGCGCACTTGCTTCTATGGCTGCTTGTACAGGGATGTTCTTTCCATTGTTCATTTCATCTGGTGTTTTTGTCCTGGAAGCATTATCAGTTATACTGCAGGTAACCTGTATCTATATAACCATTCTTTAATTCTCTGCTCATGGATAATGCTCTTTCTCAACACTTCTGGATGAATTATCAGTTTATTTGCAAATACGATATTCCTAGTGTCCACTTTCTGATTCTGGTAACTTTATGCTTTCTGGCTTTCTTGTTCGAACTATGTAATATAGAGATGCTTCTATAATCTACTTGTGTCAATATTTAAAATTTTGGAAGAGGAACTCATTGCTCCCTTTTTGCCCCTTTCATTTTTATTTTTGATACTGTCCTCGTCCCCCTCCCTCTCTATCAACCTACCTACCTAGCCATGCAACTTAAGGTTCTTAATTTGGTTTCTCTTTCTCTTGCTCTCTCCTGGTCCTCTCCATGTAAGTGCTTCTATTCATAAATGCAGTCATGGAGGGAATTAAGGAGAATTTAAATTATGTAGAAGGCAAAAGAAATTATGCCCTTTGTAATTCCAATAATTTACTTTTGCTTATTGTCTTTAGGACAAGAGAAACAAATGTAGCCTTCACATTTTGACTTTTGTGAAGTTTGCATCATTCTATTTAAATTTGCAACCTGATTGCTTTGAGGATGTTTTACTGTACAAATGTAATTAACTAATTAAACTGCCTTCTCCACTCTCATTAGTTCGGATTAGGTAGCTTGAGATGTGCTCCTTGTTCTTGAACCTCGGTTGAGGTTGAATTTTTGCTGCTATCTTTATTTATTTGTAAAAATTGAAATTACTGTCTACTTAAGCATACCTCCTCTGTCGCCTGATTTCGAAGTAGGTTAGTTTGTATCAATAATCTCATTAATGTGTCTGCACTTTTATGTTCCAACTGACTGAGACTTATCTCTGTCTCAGGTTTCCTTCTTCAAGACAACAAAGTATTTTCGAGGAACTGGATACCGCTTGTTTCGAATGGCACCCTTTCATCACCACCTTGAATTATGTGGGGTAAAAGAACCTGTCATTGTTGCTGGTGCATATGCTTTTTCTTGCATTTTAGCCTTGAGTGCCGGATATGTGGGATTGACTTCAGTTTAATCACAAGTCATGGAGCTTTTTGGGTCTGGTTTTGGAATATCTGACTGCATATGTTGACAATCTGGAGACACTTCCTTTTCAATTTTTTTTTTTTTCCTTCAAGCTTAGAATAGACTGAGGAAACTGTTTTTCTTTTACTTTTTCCTCATAATGTTGAAATACCGGGAAAATGGCCTTATATGTAGTATTTTGGTCACACTCTGTGACCTAAGTAGCATTAAATAGTTATACAAATATTTGAGAATCTTAAAATTATCCCCATGCCCGATTTCTTGTGAATATATTACTAATATTCGGGATTTAATGTTTTTTAATTTAGTTGTTTACCCTTAAATACGAGTAACAATTAAATTTGTACGTGGTATTAAGTATACGTGACTTGGTCTAATACAATTAAAGTATGAATGATAAATGAAGGCTAAATTAAATAAGTGAAAGAGTAAGCAAACCACCAAAGTTGAACGATTCAGCTGTGACGGAATGAACAGGAATGAAACAAGTATTTTATGAAGAAGGCAGTAAAAATATGCTAACTTTGTATATTGATCGTATGTTCTGTTGTGTATACAGTAGGGTTGAATTCTTTATATAGGAGAAGAAAAGAATTCTATACAAGGTAAAAGACCTAATTACAGGGTAAAAGATCCTTAAAATTATTGGGTACAACGTATTTGCTGATTTGGGCCGTGATTTCCGCCGAGATATTTACATGTCACGAGATTTTCGACCCTTCCGTTATGCGAATCTGATATTTTTACCATAAGATGCTTTACCCGGACCGGTCTCGACAACTTTATCTCGAGTACCTCGGCTTCGAGCTTTATCCCGATGACGCCTGACCTCGAACTTCCCTTCTCGAAGTGCCGGTCTCGATCTACAGGAGGGCGATCTCAATCTACACCGATCATCGTAACCCAAGATTGGTGCTTCCTATGCGCTCGATCGTATCCGACCCCATACAAATAGTCCCCTCGTTTTTTGGAGAGTAATGACAAGAAACGATATGAGCCATCGCTTTTCAAGATTAGGTTAAGTGAGAACACACTTATTGAGTACGACACGAAGTTCGAGGCGTCAAATCAGATAACATAAAAACCTCTTGTTGATGGATGACGACAGCATGATGACGCACGTGGCCATTATCAAAAAGGTCCTTTCGTGTCCCAGCTGGCGACAAACCCTGTAACTTCTACAAATACCAATTAATGCTTTCCCATCTCGTGTTTCGAACCGCCGCTTTTGAAAAGTATAAATAGCCCCTTCACTCTTCAATTTCCAGGTTTTGCGTCATTTGAATATTGTCTTGCTTTTATCCTCTGCATTTTTGCGCCTCAAGCAAACTTCTTTCATACACTTCCCTTTGCTCGCCTCCCATCTCTTCAATTCTAATGGCGAAAACATCTAAATCTGTCCCTCAAAAACAACAACCTTCTTCCTCTCAGCCCGCTGAAGAGGTTGAGCATGTCGTTGTTGAGGAAACTTCGGCAAAGCCTCCTCTAAAAGCTTTCATACCGGTTGGATGCTCGACCGGCTCCGACTTCAAGGTGGAGAAGGCCTCTTCAGTACCGGGCCGGGGTGAACCGGTCGCTAGGTACATTAGTTCGATCACGAACAAAATCCTTGACAGGGTGAGGATGGAGTGTAACTGGTTTGGCAAGGACGTGGTAGTCCCCTCCCCGGATGAGGAGGTTACCACCCACGTGGAGGGTTACTTGAGCGTCTATACCTACCCTTCACGTTGGGACCTGTGGACCCCATAATTGTCGCCTTTTGTAAAAGGTACAATGTTACGTTGGGCTAGGTTCATCCCTCCGTTTGGCGGATAGTTCAGCTTTTCTGCTTTTTTGTGAGTAAGGTCGACGGACCCCCCTTCACCGTTGATCATTTACTTCGACTGTACAGTCCCCAAATGTTCCGAGGGGGACTAATAAAACTTGCTCGCCGGGCCAGCAAAGCCCCGTTTTCGAGCATTGATGAGGACAAGGACCGGGGTTGGATAAGCCGATTCGTTCGAATGAGGACCTCGGACCTTATCCCTGCAGAAGACATGACGTTCCCTGAAAAGTGGAACATGAACCGTAAGCATCGTTTTCTTACCTAAATCCATCTGTTGTACTTCTTTTGATATCTCACTGATATACTTTGTAAGGTGTAGCCGTTTCTCAGATGCCGGCCGCGATTCAACACTTGGAGGAGTGGGTCCGGAAAGTGGTAGCTCAGAGGACCTACTCGGAGCGAGCTTGGCGTGAAATATCGAAAGGCCTTTGGGAGGCCAAAAATCATGGTGAGCTCAATAATGTTCTTATTCCTTGTCATATGTGATTGGCGCTTCTGATATCTTACTTCCTCCTTTCTTTGTAGGTCTATCGAAGGACGCTGAATTGAGGCCGTCGTCCACCGATAGAGAGGTTCCCTGTCCTTCCCCTGTTTCGGAGAAGGAGGGAGAGAAGAAAAGAAAAGAAGTCCCCGGTCCCCCAGAGCCCGAGAAAAGGAGGGTTAAGAAGAAAAGCATAGCTCGTAGGCCTAGGATCGCCGACCTGGCTATTCGGCTGAGTGATAATTCCGAGGAAGATAGGGACCTCGGTACTTTAAATAATGAACCATCTCGGTCAGTCCCCGAGCCGAGGATCGATGAAGCTTGCATCCCTCGAGCAAAGGACCTCGAAACAAGGATGCGGACCGGGGCATGCGACGATGCAGGGGAGGCAGCACAAGGAACCTCGGACCTCCCAGATACAATTGACTCTCCCTCTTTTTCGGAGGCAACCCTCAATGAAGCCCAGGCTGCCAGGATGCACACGCCGAGCAGAGGCCCAGTATCGGTCGGAGCCTTCGAAGACTTTTTTGATGGAGTGCCATCGGCTGATACCTTCGGGCTCGAAGTGCTGAGAAAGAGCCCTCCGCCGAGACGAGCGGGGTATCTATCGGTCTCAAGTTAGTCGATAGATTTCCCACTCCAAGTTCCAATTTCGGAAGAGGGTAGTAAAGTTCACCATCCCCGAAGATGCTAGGGCCTTGGCTGCGCCCGTAGGCGTGGCTAGCTACCTTCGTTGTTTGGTGACCAAAGAGGATCAGGCTGCAATGGATGCGGGGACGCGGCCTGTTTAATTCAACGAAGCTCAACAGGCGACAAATAAGGTAAATTTCCTCATAGGCTCTATTTGGTGTCCGTTACCTTATTCTTAGACTTCTACTGACTGTTTCATTTTTTCCTCACACCTTGCAGTCTTCGGTGCTTCATCACGAGGCATTCCTTCGGCAAAGGGAAGAAAGGCACGGCGCCAGCAGCTCGAGGGGGAGATGTCGACTCTTCGAGCTGAGCTGGACTTCGTGCGTAAAGAGAATGACAAAACACTCGACCAGCTGGGGCAGCAAATTGACTGAGTAAATCAACTTCGGTCCGTAGTGAGCGAGGCCAAGGCAGAAACCGATGAATGGAAAGCCAAGGCCGATATATTGACTTCGGAGAAGGAAACCCTCCAGGCTCGTGTAGTACCCTTGGAAGAGCAACTTTCGGAGGCACAAGAGAAAATCGGGGTTTTGACCAAGAGCACCGATTCACTTCAGTCCCAAGTCGAGGCGCTCACTCTGGATCGGGATGTCCTGGTAAACGAGCTGCAATCAACAAAATCCGAGATTGCCACGTCCAAAGCCGATGCCGATGATCTGATAGCTCAATACAGAGCTGATGCTGAGGCTGCCCAAGAGCAATCAGAGATTTTGGTCGAGTACGCCAAGTGTCAAACCCGCCTTTCCGTTCTCGAGGATCTGCAAGGTCGAGGCTTCGATCTATCTGCCGAGGTCGATGAAGCAGCAAAGATCGAAGCCGATGTAAGGAAGCGAGCCTTCCCTGAAGAGGAAGAAGAAGATGATTCCGATTGATGCTACCTGTAATATGATATGGCCTATTGTAACATACTTTAATTTGCATATATGAAAGAGTTCCCCTTTTTTGTCTGACTTTGTTCTGAACTTTCTATATCTCGCAAATTTTCCTGCCTTAGCTAGGATTTATTTCACCATAGATTTTCTTCCTCTATGGCCGATCGAATAGGGCCCACACCTCGAGGGGAGGGGTCGAGATTTGCCCTGATAAGTCTTATTTCTTTCCGAACTCCGTCAATTTGGCAGGACCTTGGTCCGTTAAGGAATTGAATCCGTCTTAATAGGTTTTAACCCGATTCAGCCTTAGCCTTTTACGAATTCAGAGTTGCCTTAATAGGCTTTGTTTCTCCCCGAACTTTATTAGTTCGATGCGGCCTTGGCCTATTAAGAAATTGGGATCATGCCTTGGCAAATTTTGTTCCCTTTTGAACTTTAATGACTTGATTTGGCCTTAGCCCTTTTAAAGAATCGAGGTTTTGCCTTGGCAAGTTTCACTCATCCTCGAAATTAACTTGATTCGGCCTTAGCCTTTTATAAATTGGGACTTGCCTGAGTAGGTCTCATTTCCCTTCGAGTTTTGTTAACTCGATACGGCCTTGGCCTTTTAATCAAATTTAAGGTTTTCCTTAATAGGTCTTATTCCCCTCTGAATTTAGCGCAAATATTGAACAATGTTAGTTTTCGATAATGTAGCGAAAATCAAAGAGGCCCTTGGGCTCAGAAACAGAATATCGGTGCCAAAGAAACTCTATTAGCATTCATACGCTTGTACAACTTTGCTTAAGGGGTAGATCGATCTATTTGGGCACGGTACTTTCGACCGTTTGACCCTTACATTGATTCCTAATGATCTACGAGGAGTCCCCCCGAATTTGAAGTAGCTAAGCAAAGATTCGAAGTAGACAAGCAATCTCCAGATATTCAAGGTCGATCGAAGTTGTGCACCAAATATCATTATCTTCGATGAGCGGCCGATCTAAGTTAGCACGGCTCCTGGTTGCCTCATTAAAAACCTTGCCGTAAAACCCAATTTGGGACAAAACCGATCGAAGGAAAAAAGAGTGCAACGCGTGCTTTCAGTCCTATTGTCCTGTGTTTCCTGGCTCGAGGTCACTCTATTTGCTACCTGCAGACGTTAGTATCATAAAACAAACAAAATGAAAAAATAAAAGAAATTTATTACCTTAACAATAGTATCGCTTCAGATGGCTCACGTTCCAATTGTTTGGCAGCTGCTTGCCATCCATAGTTCCGAGCTTGTAAGATCCCTTTCTGGTAATCTTCAAGATAGTATAGGGCCCTTCCCAGTTCGGTCCTAGTTTTCCTTCATTTGGATCTCGAGCGTTGGGTGTAATTCTTCTGAGTACCAAGTCCCCAATGTTGAAGTATCGGAGATGGGCTCTCCGATTGTAATACCTTTCAATTTTTTTTTTTTGCACCGCCATCCGAACAAGGGCTGCTTCCCTCCTTTCATCCAATAGTTCTAGGCTGATGTTCATAGCTTCCCAGTTCGATTCTTCGGTTGTGTATCGGAACCTGATGCTCGGTTCGCCTACCTCGACTGGTATTAACACTTCAGCACCGTAAACTAGGGAGAATGGAGTGGCCCCGGTGCTGGTTTTCTCGGTTGTGCGATATGCCCATAGAACCTCGGGCAGCATTTCCCTCCATTTTCCCTTTGCGTCGGCGAACCTTTTCTTTAAGTTTTGAATAGTCTTGTTGGTTGACTCGGCTTGATCGTTGCTGCTGGGGTGATATAGAGTTGATAATATTCTCTTGATCTTGTTGTCTTCGAAGAACTTTGTTACTTTGCTGCCAACGAATTGCTTGTCATTATCGCATACGACTTCTGATGGCATCCCAAACCGGAAAATAATATGGTCCCATATGAAGTCGATCACTTCCTTTTCCCTGACCTTTTCGTAAGCCTGCGCTTCCACCCACTTGGAAAAGTAGTCAGTCATAAAAAGAATAAATTGAGCTTTACCTGGTGCACGAGGGAGAGGGCCGACGATGCCCATTCCTCACTTCATGAACGGCCATGGCGATAGGACCGAATGCAATGTCTCTCCGGGCTGGTAAATCATCGGTGCGTGCCTTTGGCACTTGCTGCACTTGCGTACGAACTCCTTTGTATCTTACTCCATGTCGATCCAATAGTAACCGGCCCGAATTATTTTTCGAACCAAGGATTCAGAGTCGGAGTGATTTCCGCATGTGCCTTCGTGTATCTCCCTTAAGATGTGTCACCTGGCCCAAGACATACGGCGAGGGGACCTCCGAATGTTTTTCTGTATAGGGTTCCGTCGCCGGACAAACAAAATCGGGCTGCCTTTGTGCGTAATGCTCTTGATTCTTTGGGATCCGATGGGAGCTTACCTGAACTGAGATAATCTATGTATTTGTTCCTCCAATCCCAGGTCAAGCTTGTTGAGTTAATTTCGGCATGGCCTTCTTCCACCACCGACCTCAACAGTTGCACGACCTTTTCAGAATCGATCTCCTCATCTTCGACCGATGATCCTAAGTTGGCGAGGGCATCGGCCTCACTATTTTGTTCTCGCGGTATGTGCTGTAAGGTCCATTCTTTAAACCTATGTAAGGTGACCTGAAGCTTGTCCACATACCTTTGCATTCGCCCCTCTCTGACTTCGAACGTCCTGTTTACTTGATTGACTACGAGGAGGGAATCACATTTGGCCTCGATTATCTCTGCCCCCAGGCTTTTGGCCAACTCTAAACCTGCAATCATAGCTTCATACTCTGCTTCGTTGTTAGTTAACTTTGCAGTCTTAATAGACTGTCGAATTGTATTCCCAGTCGGGGGTCTTAGTACGATACCAAGCCCCCATCCCCTCGAATTGGAGGCGCCGTCTGTGAACAAAGTTCACACTCTCGAAGGAGTTCCTGATTCGGTCATAAGTTCTTTCTCGACCTCGGGTACAAGCGACAGCGTGAAATCAGCGACAAAATTTTCCAAAACTTGAGATTTGATCGAGGTTCGAGGCCGATATTCGATATCGTATGCGCTTATTTCAAATGGCCCATTTGGCCAGCCGGCCTGATAGCTCGGGTTTGTGCATAATATTCCTAAGGGGATAAGTTGTTACTACGCATACGGGATGGCATTGGAAATATGGTTTAAGCTTCCTAGAGGCACTCAATAAAGCGAGTGCTAGCTTTTCCAAATGCGGGTATCTAGTTTCGGCCTCACCTAGGGTTCTACTGACGTAATAAATAGGAAATTGCGTACCTTGTTCTTCTCAGACCAGGACACCGCTCACCGCTACTTCCGAAACGGCTAGGTAAAGGTATAGTTGCTCACCTGTCTTTGGTGTATGTAACAAAGGTAAGGTGGAGTAGAAAGATACCTTTTAAGCTCCTCTAACGCAAATTGGCATTCCGGACCCCACGAGAATTCGTTCTTCTTTTTCAGCAAGTTGAAGAACTGGTGGCTCCTGTCAGATGATCTCGAGATGAATCGGCCTAGGGCTGCTATCCGTCCTGTCAGCTTCTGCACGGCTTTCACACTGTCCACGATTGTTATATCTTCGATGACTTTGATTTTCTCGGGGTTGATTTCTATCCCTCGGTTCGAGACCATGAACCCAAGGAACTTTTTCGAACCCACTCTGAATGCACATTTCTCTGGGTTCAACTTCATGTTGTACCGTTTTAGCACATCGAACGTTTCCTGCAAATGACTCAAATGGTCCTCTGCTCGCAGGGACTTAACTAGCATGTCATCGATGTAAACTTCCATTGTTATTCTTAGTTGTTTCGCGAACATCTTATTTACTAGGCGTTGATAGGTAGCCCCTGCGTTGTTTAGCCCGAACGGCATCACGTTGTAGCAATAAGTACCATACTTAGTGATGAAGGATGTCTTTTCTTGATCATCCTTATCCATTCGTATCTGGTTGTAACCAGAATAGGCATCGAGAAAGCTAAGGGTCTCGTGGCCAATGGTAGCATCGATCATGCGATCGATGTTGGGCAAGGGAAAGGAATCTTTGGGGGCATGCCTTATTTAGATCTTTATAATATATGCACATCCTCAGCTTATTCCCCTTTTTAGGAACTACAACTACATTTGCTAGCCACTCAGGGTATTTGACTTCCCGTATGGACCCTATATTTAAAAGTTTATTTACCTCATCCTTGATGAATGCTTGCTTGATCTCGGACTGAGGTCTCCTCTTTTGCTTGACCGGCCGGAATTTTGGATCAATGCTCAGTTTGTGAGTTGTAATTTCCGGTGGTATCCCTGTTATGTCAAGATGGGACCAAGCAAAAGAGTATTCGTTAGCTGAAAGAAATTTAATTAGTTTAGCCCTGAGCTCGGAGCTTAGGCCCGAACCCAGGTATACCTTCCGATCTGGTGAGTCGCTTCGGAGTGCAATCTGCTCGAGTTCCTCGACCGTTGATTTGGTTGCATCGGACTCGTCGGGTCCGATGAATGACCGGGGAACCTCATAATCATCATCTTCGAGATGATCCTGCTCACCTTCGTTTGTTGAAGGTGGTGTCTGTGATTGCTATTGGGTCTTTTGGGAAGGAGCGGTTGGTTTTGGCACTGCCTCTTCTACTGCGAACATCTCCCTCGCAGCATGTTGTTCTCCGTAAACAGTTACCATCCCATCAGCCGATGGGAATTTCAACATCTGGTGCAGTGTTGAAGGTACTGCTCCGATATCATGAATCCATGGCCTCCCGAGCAAGGCATTGTACCTCATATCTCCTTCGATTACACTAAACTTTGTTTCCCGAACAGTGCCGGCAGTGTTCACCAGCAACGTTATTTCCCCTTTGGTTGTTTCACAAGCCATGTTGAAACCATTGAGGATTCGAACTTCAGGGATAATCTGGTTTGTCAATCCGAGCTGCTCGATAACCCATGATCGAACTATATTGGCTGAACTACCAGGATCGACGAGTACACGCTTCACCCGAGTTTTGTGTATGAGCATCGATATTACTAGGGCGTATGGGGTTGTATAACTCCTTCTGCATCTTTATCGCTGAAGCTCAAGGTTCCTTCCACCGCATAATCCCGAGTGCGCTTTTCTCGGGTGATAGATATCTTGGAACGCTTTAATACTGGGCCTTGGGGTGTATCCACCCCTCCGATTATCATGTTGATTGTGTGTTGAGGCTCCTCCTGGTTTGCTGGCCTGTTCCTATTCCCGTAATGATTTTTGGTCTGGTCGCTTAAAAACTCTCGAAAGTGCCCGTTTTCGAGCAACTGTGCCACTTCTTCCCTCAGTTGTCGACAGTCTTCCTCTTATGTCCATGTGTACCATGGTACTTACATATTAAGTTGGGGTCTCTCTTAGCCGGATCCGATTGCAGCGGTCGAGGCCACTTGGTATCCTTAATGCGACCGATGGCGGATACGATAGTTGCTGAATCGACGTTGAAGTTGTATTCGGACAGTCGGGGTGCTTCTCGGTGACCAGTGGCTCTCTCGAAGTTATTTCTTGTCAACGGTCCTCGGTTCCTTCGATTAGGGTCGTTCCTCCCCTCCTGTCTCGGAGAACCCTGCCTTCCTGGAATGGCCTTTCGATCGCCAGGGTACGGTTGATGTCTGTCTCTGTTCGATCTTGGCTCTCGGTAATTGTCTCTTTGAGTCCGGTCATGAGTTCTGATAGGGTAAGCGGATCCCGAGGGGGCTCCAAGCTAATCGTCTTTGACCCTGATCTTCGATTGATACCGATTGTGTATATCCGCCCAAGTGGCAGTTGGGTATTTGATCAAGCTCTGCTTAAGCTGTTGTGAAGCCGTTGAACTTCGGGCGTTGAGCCCTTGAATAAAAGCTTGTACGGCCCAATCATCGGTGACCGGTGGTAGGTCAATTCGTTTCATTTGAAAGCGAGATACAAATTCCCTCAGCATCTCGTTATCTCTTTGCCTGACTTTGAATAGGTCCGATTTCCATGTCTCGACTTTAATGGCACCCGCATGAGCTTTGACGAAGGTGTTCGCAAGCATGGCAAAAGAATCGATGGAATTCGGGGGTAAGTTGTGGTACCAAGTCATTGCTCCTTTCGACAAGGTCTCCCCGAATTTCTTTAGGAGAACAGACTCAATCTCGTCATCTTCAAGATCATTCCCCTTTATGGCGCATGTGTACGCCGTTACGTGTTCATTTAGATCAGATGTCCTGTTGTACTTGGGGATTTCTGGCATGCGAAACTTTTTTGGAATAGGTTTTGGGGCAGCGCTTGACGGGAAAGGCTTTTGCACGAATTTCTTCGAGTCTAAGCCTTTTTAACACTGGGGGTGCTCCTGGAATCTGATCCACCCTCGAATTATATGTTTCTACTTTCTTGTCATTGGCTTCAATCTTCTTCTCGCCCGATTCGACTCGCTTGGTCAGCTCCTCAAGCATCTTCATGATTCCAGAATTTGTCCCCGATCTGCTTTCGTTCGGTTGCGCCACGGTCGGTTCATTTTCGGGAACAATTCCTCGAGAAGAACCGGCTTCAACCCTATCCGAAATCTGACTGCGACTTTGCAACTGACCGATGGCTGCTTGCTGGGCTTGTAACATGTCAAATATCATTTTGAGGTTAATCCCGTCCCCTTCGTTGTTTTGAGTTCTCGAGCGGTGTTCTCTTTGGACACTGTTCGACGGGCCAGAAGTCTGATTCACATCGACCGCCATTTGAGAATTGGCGTCGACTGGAACTTCATTACCGGGCATCACATTATTGTTTTCGCCCTGGTGGTCGAACTCGCCATTGACAAACTGAGGCATGGATTGTGAGTGCGACATGACTGCGTTATAGCCTGAAAACAAAAGATTCTGCAAAGAACAAGCGTAAAATAGTGTGTGACAGAAAATTGTACCAAACGTTCACTATTATCCTTAGCCCCATGGTGGGCGCCAAACTGTTTACCCTTAAATACGAGTAATAATTAAATTTGTATGTGGTATTAAGGATACGTGACTTGGTCTGATACAATTAAAGTATGAATGATAAATGAAGGCTAAATTAAATAAGTGAAAGAGTAAGCAAACCACCAAAGTTGAACGATTCAGCTGTGACGGAATGAACAGGAATGAAACAAGTATTTTATGAAGAAGGCAGTAAAAATATGCTAACTTTGTATATTGATTGTATGTTCTGTTGTGTATACAGTAGGGTTGAATTCTTTATATAGGAGAAGAAAAGAATTCTATACAAGGTAAAAGACCTAATTACAGGGTAAAAGATCCCTAAAATTATTGGGTACAACGTCTTTGCTGATTTGGGCCGTGATTCCCGCCGAGATATTTACATGTCACGAGATTTCCGGCCCTTCCGTTATGCGAATATGATATTTTTACCATAAGATGCTTTACCCGGACCGGTCTCGACAACTTTGTCTCGAGTACCTCGGCTTCGAGCTTTATCCCGATGACGCCTGACCTCGAACTTCCCTTCTTGAAGTGCCGGTCTCGATCTACAGGAG
This sequence comes from Nicotiana obtusifolia, assembly GCA_002018475.1. Classification (NCBI taxonomy): domain Eukaryota; kingdom Viridiplantae; phylum Streptophyta; class Magnoliopsida; order Solanales; family Solanaceae; genus Nicotiana; species Nicotiana obtusifolia. The sequence continues at coordinate 23,214 of MCJB01039453.1, read as the reverse complement.
GGCGACCTCAATCTACACCGATCATCATAATCCAAGACCGGTGATTCCTATGCGCTCGATCGTATCCGACCCTATACTAGTATATAAGAATACAGAAGGTGCTCATAGTTTTGTTTAGTTCTTTATTTCTTCCATTCAACTTCGAAATGATTTTAAGGTGTAGTATGACGATAGTCGAGCATATGTCTAACTAGCCACAGCTCTCATCGACCATCCCCAATTGCCTTGCATCTTGAAGTGATTACCAAGTTCAAGGTGTCAATGGTTCGGTTCGACATGTTATTTTATAAAATTTATACCATACTAATTTTTTGTTATTCTGTTATATATAACCAAAATTAGACTTCACGAAACCGTTTCAATCATGTCCGTTTCTCTTAGGTATCGATATGGTTCGGTTAGATATTTTTTTTAATTGTCATATAAAAGTCACTAGTAGAAGTATAATGTAATAACTTACGTACTTTTATATGACTTAGCAAAACTCCCTAAATATTTTTACTCTTTAAATGGTGATGAATTAAGAAAACATAAAAGATGGTTAGAGTATAGACCAATCAACTATTCTATAGCAACGTAAAAGAAACTAAGTAAAGGCAAAGAAAATATAAATCACACGAGTGGAAAGATATTAACCAAGTTGGGACTCGAAAATTAAATACTTAAAAAGATAAACCTAAATTATACGAAAGAAACATATTCAATATATTGTACTTAGTATGTTACTCATAATCACTAGAATACCTTGTATCTTGCTAGCAAATATGTTGAAAATAATTTAGTTTCAATAGGAGTAGCATAATAGGTTTGAGATTAATATTATAAGTTTGATTACTCGTTGGCTTGTAACCATTTTTATAATTCCAAAATCCAAGAAAAAAAAATTAATGCTTTATTATTTTTAATCTTAACATATAAATATATTTTTCGCATGTGAATTTATTCGGTGCGGTCAGTATTTTTTCGGTTTATTTTCATAAAATAAAAAATCTACCTTAATTATCGGTGCGGTTATAGATTTATATAAAAACCTATTATTTTATTAAAAGAAACCTAAAAATCGATTCAATACAATACAGTTCGATAGATTTAATCGGCTTTTAAATATCCATTGACACTCTTAGTCATGCCTATATTATCTTTAATTTAGGTCACAAGAGGGTTATGATTCAACTTTTAGTAATACCGAGGTGATGTCTATGAGATACTTACTAGTATTACGGATTGTAGTAGCCTATATAGGAAAGAAATATTACAAACTAGTGTAATACGGAAGTTCTTAAACCAAGGAGTCCGACTGTAAACAAAGGAGATTGACTCCATTAAAGTTTCAACCTGTTGAATTTCTCAAAATTCCATATTGGATATGGAAAATAGACGAGTCATTTTAAAGTCCACCCATTTTTCATTAAAAGTACTTGTCCATAATATACTATAATGGACGGTAGTCAGAGAGTGGAGCTAAGATTTAAAATTATGAGTTTAATATTTTAATTCTTTTAAATTAATGGGTTTTAAATTAATAATGTGTATATAATTCAATAACTTTTTAAGATAAATATAGAGTTTAGGTAAAGCTTATTGGGTTATGTCAAACCCGTATTTGAAAGGCTAGCTCCGCTCTCGGTTATAGCTTGGATTATAAATTTCTTACTTAAATTGAATTTAATTTTTATGTAAAATTTAATTTGAATACTTATTATCATTACGACTAATCAGTTCATAGGACGGTTAAGCCTTTTAAAATCTTACAACCTTTCAAAGATAAATGCTTATGTTCTTTAAACAAAAATGTCTTTGTTAAATTAAGAGTAAGCTTCTAGTATTATAACAAGAGCATCTTCACAATTTATGTGGAGAAAAGTTCAGTACCATTTAGATGATCGAAGCTTAACATATGGAGCACATGACTAGTGTCGTTACATTTTTGCACTAAATAGTGGATAATTCAAATACAAACGAGAATAAAGAGATTCAAAATTTTATTTTTGATTAACAAAGTATTTAACATCGTAACATCTTTATATAATTATAATAAAAATGCGGAAAGAAAACTAAATGACCAAGTACATGATACTGTGACATTGTAATAATTGGGGAAAAAAAGGAGCTAAAGAGAGAGTATTTTATGAAATGTAAGTAACATCTTTTTATATGTTAAATTTTTAATGGATATAATTATTATCTGATAATTTGCCAGTTAAAGGTTATAGTTACTTGATGAATTAGTAGAAGTACATGCAAACAATTGGAAAACCACTATCATGAAAAAAGTATTGTTTTTTTTTTTTTTTTGAATTTATGCTAGTCGGATAACTCTTATGGTGCAATTCCAAACTATCAGAAACTTATGGGTTCTTTTAGAAAATATTAGTTCTAAGTTTCATGCTGAAACCCTAAAGCCGTCATGCTACATATAAAGCTGCAGCTGTACCAAATCGTCTCCTCTTAAGTCTGAATTCAACGAATCTGTGTATTCAAGACCAGCGTTTCAGCACAAGTCTCATCAGCAACAACACCATGGTAATCAAATCTCTGGAAATAACTACTTTCTCTTGTCTTTGATACACTAGTTTGTCTGTAATTTGCTGCTTTATCTTTAGGATAGCGTTAGTTCAATCCATGAGTAATTTGGGTTTACTGAGATTAGTAATTGTTCTGGATTTGTAATCACAAGTGTGTGCCTTTCCTCGTGAAAATCTGGGTAATTTTGATCTTGCTTAAAGACATGGTCCCCATTTTTAATCTCTTGCTTAAAAAAACACGAGCAGAAAGCATACTTTACAATGTTTACATATCAGGCTTTAATTGTTTCGAAAAGTGATGCAAATCGGGTACATCACATTTTGGGCGTATATAATGGTTGAATAAAGTTTTGCTTAAATGAAGACAAAAATGTGAAACTTATGACTAGTTGGTTAGATTTTCTGCACAGGCCTCAGATGGATTTGAAGTGATGTAAAATCAGATATAGCTCATAATTTCTTATTCTAGACAGGTGATGCTTACAATTTAGCTCTATAAATAAACTGCTCCGAACCTTGAGACTATTTGGTTTTATTTTGTTTGAAAATTTGTTGTTTTCTCGGTTGGTGTTCATGAAATAATGATGCCTTGATGTGGAGTTTCGGAATGTGAAGGAAATAGTGGTCTGTATTAAGTTTTCTATTGTTACTGATTAGTTGTATTGTTGATGACTTGGTCTTGCAGTCGAAGAGGAGGACTAGGGAGCCAAAGGAAGAGACTGTCACTCTCGGACCTGCTACAAGAGAGGGAGAGCTTGTTTTTGGTGTTGCCCATATTTTTGCATCATTCAATGACACTTTCATTGTATGTGGTAACCATTGAATTCAATGTTCTTTATTATCTGATTATGTTGTTTCCAGTAGTTATGGACTTTGTTTTTGGATTGCAGCACGTGACAGATTTATCTGGGAGGGAAACAATGGTCCGTATTACTGGTAAGGACTATATTTTTTCACTCAGTAGCTTTATTTAAATCTGAATATCTTGGTACTTTGCTTAGGATGTTGTTGAGGAGCTGATAAATTAAGAGCTCAAATTCTGGCTTTTATTTGCTTTGTATTCATTAAACTTTAAGATACTCAAATAAGCTCTGTTTTGACAACAGAAAATAACCAATGGAATAACATCTTCGCCATTCATTTTCTTATATTATTTGATGTATACCTTGATGCTACCTTTGACAGCCATCAAACAAAATCAACATTTGGTTTTCAATGGGAGTAGGTTGTGTTGGTTTCGCTTATAATTCCTGTCACATTTTAGATGTGGATTGAAAATTAATTTAGGGTCATAATTCGTGCATACTGTTCTTACTATGTTCTTCTAGTTGACATTTGTGGTTTATTCTGACTTTGGCTAAAATTCCTTTCTGCTACTGTTTATCTCAAGCATTATGGCCCATGGTACTTCTGTGATGTTTATTTATTTTGGAAATTGAATGGATATGTTACCTTTGATGTATACCTTTATTTGATGTATACTTTGATGCTACCTTTCCATTTGATGTATGGTTATGTCGAAATTCACAAGTTCTTTTGTCATTCCTAGTTATTATTGTCCTTTTTTTCCTTCTCTATCCTTTCACAAGCAGCCTATATTTTTTGAAGCATTAGCTACTGAAATTCCGGTACTTAGAATCCCGGTTCTTCCTTTGCCAACTATACACTTCCTCAAGTTCTTCAGTATAGCTATTCCTATTCCCATGCACTTCCTTGAGTTCTTCAGTATAGCTATTACTATTCCATACTTGGCTTCTAAACTCCCGTATTCTAAATTACCTGTATTAGTCTTTCTAAAATGCTGTTTTACTCCATATTCACCATTACTTAGAAGCGCATTTTTTATAAGCTTAGCTTTTAATATCCTTCCCTTCTTTTTCTCTTACCCAGTGTAAGAACTTTGAAGCTTTTTTCTAGTGAAGTTTCAATAGTTCTGAATTGTGACCATTTAAGCGCTTCAAATTCTACATCCTGGCATGTCTGTTCAATAATGTTAGCTTAAATTTCTACCTAACCAGCTTTGTGCTTTTGTTTTCTCTTTTACATTGCAACCATATGCTTTACACTTCCTCTTAGAGGTTAAGAACCTTTGCTTTCTCAATGTCATTCTGGTGCAACAATCTTATGTAACAACCTTTGTGTTTTTCTTTTCATTCTCTCAACTTGAATAGTTTGAAGGATCACTAGATTTTCTATTGATTTTTTTGGGGCTTCCAAAGCTTATCTACGTTTATGCTTTTTATGATTATCTTTATTATTTATCGGAACAAGTTGTAATGAATCTCTGTTGTCACCTGTTTCTAATAGGTGGTATGAAGGTCAAAGCCGATAGGGATGAATCTTCCCCATATGCAGCTATGCTTGCCGCACAAGATGTTTCTCAGAGATGCAAGGTCTTAGCTTATGTTCAGTTCTTATTTTCTTACATCCCTTACCAGCTCCCATCAGTTGCATAATGTGTTTCTTTTTTGCCGACACTCATTTGGGTTATGTCTTCTTGAGTACAGGAGCTTGGCATTAATGCACTTCACATTAAGCTTCGAGCCACAGGTGGAAACAAGACTAAAACACCTGGGCCTGGTGCTCAGTCTGCTCTCAGGGCCCTTGCTCGTTCAGGAATGAAAATTGGGCGTATAGGTACTGTTTAGTCCTACTTCTAGCTTTTGTACTCAAAAGTTAAGAACTCTGTAGTCAGTTATGTTAATAAAACCTTCATATAGGGCACAAGTAATGGTTTGTAATTTTTACGGGACACGCTTAATGTGGATGAAAACTGACTTTATTATATTGCAGAGGATGTGACTCCAATTCCTACTGATAGCACTCGTAGAAAGGGTGGTAGGAGAGGAAGAAGGCTGTAAGCTTGCTGCTCTTGTCAAGAAGCAGATGCGGATTCTTGTTGAGAATGTTGCAGGTGTTAGTTTTGATATGAACTTAAATCTTGCTCATCTACTATGTAGTTCTATTGATGTTGGCTTTGCCTATAGATTTTGCTTCCCTTTTCGTGGTTAAATTTGTGAGACAATTATGAGCAATATGAATTGTAGCCTACAATCTATTAGCTGGTTGAGAATCTATATTCCAAGTTTTTCCAGTCTCGTCTGTATTGCTAGATTGCACTTTTTGAGTTAGATGGGAAGGAAGAGAAAGGAAATAAAGTGCGCTATTGTGGTAATTAAAAAACGTTGAAGCTAGTAGTAGAAACGATTCATCGCCTTTGCTTTAGTGAAGTGCATTAATGCGAAGCTTAATGTGAAGAAAATACTCATGAAAAGAAAATACTCAGTTTGTTGAAATGAGAAAAATATTTTTTCTACATCATGAAAGAAAGTACTCATTTTTGTTAAAATGAAAGGATGTACTCGTTTTTCCGTCACCGCAAAGTCTCGTGGAAATCAAGGATGCGCGCCGGATTGATAATGTACCTGCCTCAGATCCTGTAGCGTGAGTACATAACTAATATGTACTCAGTAAGTATTTAGTCTAACCTCGAAGAAGTAGTGATGAGGGGTCGACTTCGACACTTATTATGTGCTAACAATAAAATATCAAAATTAAATTAAACACGTGCTATATAAATACAGCTGAAAACTCAACAACAAGAAATAAATAAACAATCCTTTCACTAATAGTAAATCCGAAATAACTTTTCATCATTTAACAAATTAATTTCTCAAGCCAATAAAACAATATCAATTATAATTGGGCTCCAAGAATTATTATGCACGAATTATGCCGAGGTCGTACGACCCCATCCACTGAGGCATTCGACCCGCTCCATATGAAGAGAACAATACTTTATAAACAGCCGATTCAAAGATTATTAAGAGGCTAAAATTTAAAAAACACCAATTCTCATTAACGATCCAGTGACCTGTCCAAAGCTCAAGTAAATGAAATTCGACCTTTTTCAATTCCCTTATCAAGTTCCAATATGATTTAAGCACTTAAATTAACAAGTAGGGTGCAAATATCACAAGTATAACATGATTTGGGTCCTAAAAAATATTTTCTTTCATTTTAACAAAAACGAGTACTTTCTTTCATGATGTAGAAAAGATATTTTCTCATTGCAACAAATTGAGTATTTTCTTTTCATGAAGCACTTCACTAAAGCAAATTGAGTATTTTTTTTTATTTTAACAAAAACGAATACTTTCTTTCATGATGTAGGAAAAATATTTTCTCATTTCAATAAACTGAGTATTTTTTTTTCTGAATTTCTAGAGACTGAATATATGTGGCACTTGAACCTATGGCTTCCCGCATAATCTAATAAAATTGACTTTAATTTCTAGGATTATTTGGAATGAGATGGTGCAGTTTTTCATATAGAATTTTAATTACCATCTACCTAACCCAGTTTGTGTTAGAAAAATAGATGATTTGATGGGAGTAAAATTCTATCCATAAGGAATTTATGCTCCTACTTTTTTGTTGGGTGTATGGTAAATTCCCTGGGATTTACAAAGCCAAATTAGTTTAAGTTGAGCAAAAATTTTGAATTTCAACCAGAATACAAATGGAGAAGTCCTGGCAAAATCGATTTAGCTATGTTGAGAAGGCACTCTGATAATAGGCATCTAATCAGACTAATCTAATTTGAAATTTAAGAACATTTAAAATTAAAATAAAAAACTTGATTCTACTAAGAGCACAATGAAAAAGTCATTTCTGTTAAAAACAGATTTAACGAATTTTGTAAATGAACTTAGAATAGTCATCTTGAAATTCAAAAAACGTCTAAAATAATTATGCTAAAAATGTATTAAATTTTTTAAAATAGCTGAAAGTTAAATATTCTACAACTTGCCTACTCTTCTGTTCTCAAATCGTAACCACCCGAGAAATCCCCTTATTTTGTGCGTTCAAAATCCACCAACTTTTTTGTGTAACATTCTTATTACGTGTTACATAATAAGTTAGTAAATTATCAAGGTTCATAGGAAACCCTTGAGAGTTATATTTTGACACGCCAGAAAACAGACAAAAACAGTTTAGCATCTTGCAGTGTAATTCGAGGTTTAAAATGCATATTTGAGCATGTTTTGATATCTTATTTTGGGTCACATTTGGTATTTGATTGGATGTATTTTTCCTTCAAATCAGAGTGAGAATACCATGGGATCTGTCCTCTAAATATGCGCTGAGTTAAACTCTTTCATTATCGGCAGCCGTATGTACAAGTCCAACTAAAGAAAGTACTCATTTTTTTGAGAAAAAATACTTTTTCAATTTCGGGAAAAGAAAATACAGTTCGTTGAAATGAAAGAAAATACTTTTTTGACATCATAAAAAGAAAGTATTCGTTTTGTTGAAATGAAAGAAAATATTTTTTCTACTCATTTTTGTGGGCATTGGAAATAGGGTGGAGAAGGTTGAAAAAGAATGTTGGAAAATGTTTTCCTTCTTTTTGATAGGGAAAATATTTTCCTTCAATTGAGTTGACGAGGAAAATATTTTTCAAAACATTTAAGCCAAACAAACATGAAAAAATTGCAAAATATTTTCCTTCGCACCAAACACACCCTAAGTTCTGATTGAGCTACACGGAGCTTTAATATCACCATTTTATAGAAAAAATAAAGAATTGTCCAACACAAATATCAGCTTTTTCATATTAGTATAGATTGAAAGTCCCGTAAGGTTCAATTGGTGATAGGATTTTGGACAGAGAGATTCAAAGGAGAAATGCAAAATTCCCATGTGCTTGTCTATTTGCAAATGTCTTGGAATCTTCCACTTATAACCAGCTGGATTTCAACCCCACCACAGCCCAATATGGGATTACCTGTTTGCTTTTTGTATGCAACAACAGCCAACAGGTCCCTTTAATTGAAATAGAAGCATTTTCAAACTCTAAAAGTTTAATCATTGTTGTCTATTATATTGCTAATAGTCAACAAACTGATAGCCTAACAGGTGTTTCGTTAATCGTTATGGTTAAGACTCGATTCTTAACCCATAATTTGACCTCTTCTTGTTTCGTTTAACAAATATGGCTTATGTATTGAAATATTTTCATTATAGGATCTGGCCTCACACCTTATCATTTTTACTCTTCTCACCTACTCAAACATCAATCCAATCTTGAAGATTGAATTTGACTTGGGAAGATACTCTTTACGGCTTGTTTGGATGGTTGTTACCGTTTATATTGTATCACGTTATTACTTTATATACGATGTCTGTTTTGATTGTTACTTAAAGTTTATTATGTCATAATATTAAATCTGTTATTGTGTAACGATAAAAACAAACAACCTATTTGTTGTATTTGTGTCCTTACTAATATTTTACTCTTTACGCTTTTTTTAAATAATTAGTCTATTTCATAATCTACTTTTTTTTTAATAATATTTTAAGCTTATTCTTTAAATTGTAATGTGTGACATAATAAAACGACAAAGAACGGCATGATCTATCTAAATATTGTATCAATAAACGTAAACAAGCTTTTGATTCATTCTAAAACAGTACTAATAGACAAAAATCATCTGACTTGAAGGTAAATCGAAAAGAGGGCTCTCAATTGTCATTTTGTTTTTGGCTCTATTATCCATCTTTCTCCCTTCCAATCTTTCCAACAAAAACCCAATTCCTATGCCCAATGGCTCACTTTCTCCCTCAAAGCCCCTCCCAAAGTACAACTCAGAACACAAAACTAATGTAAAATCCTCTGCCATGACCGCCTGTAGTCAAGACTCACGATAAATTACCCATATGACAGAGACACTGTATTCAGCAGCCAATCGCTTTTTTTCTTTGAACAATCTGAGATTTTCTGCCTTTAAACAATTCAGATTTGGTCTCTCTTACTTTTCATTTTCTCCTTCCACGTTTTCCAAGTTCTATTGCACGGTTTTCTTTATTCCCTTCAGCTTTGCTTGTTTGACCCACCAATCCACCCTTCCCATTTTGACCCATCTTCCCTCTTCCTTCCTATTATATAAGCCTAATACACCAAAAACCACAGAGCGTTTATATTCATTAGTAGCACAACCATTTTTTGGAGGGGGCCGGGGAAGAAATAGAGCTGAGCTGCACATGGCATCCATTTGGGCCATTCTACTCCCATGGACACCTTATTTCTTCTCCTTCATAGCTTTCCTACTTCTTCTTGAACAGATCTCTTACCTGAAGAAGAAGCGCTCTATTCCTGGTCCAACTCTAGTCTTCCCTTTCCTCGGCAACGTGATTTCCTTAATCACCAATCCCACCAAATTCTGGGAACTCCAAACCTCTTTCGCCAAGTCTACACGCCATGGCTTCTGTGCTAACTACATCATCGGTAAGTTCATTCTCTTTATTCACTCCACTGACCTCTCCCACAAAGTCTTCACCAATGTCCGACCCGACGCTTTCCACCTCATCGGTCACCCTTTTGGAAAAAGGCTCTTTGGCGAGCATAACTTGATTTACATGTTTGGTCAAGAACATAAAGACCATCGCCGTCGAATGGCCCCTAATTTTACCCCTAAAGCTCTTGCCACTTACACTGTTATCCAACAAAAGATTATTATCAAACACTTACAGTCCTGGTTGGACGAAGCATCCCAATCCCCTAACAAACCGATCACACTTCGCCTCCTTTGCCGCGATATGAACTTGGATACCTCCCAGACTGTCTTCGTTGGTCCATACTTAAACGAAGATTCCAGAAAGCAGTTCAATGTTGACTACAATTACTTCAATGTTGGGTTAATGAAACTCCCTGTTGATTTACCCGGTTTCGCCTTCAGAGATGCTAGGTTAGCTGTTGGGAGACTAGTCGACACACTTTCCGTTTGTGCAGCTCAGAGCCAAAGTAGGATGCGAGGTGACGAAGAACCCACGTGTTTGATTGATTTTTGGATGCAGGAGAATTTCAGAGAGATTCAGGAAGCTAAGATTAATGGTTCACAAAAGCCGTTTGAGTATACCAGCAAGGAACTTGGTGGCTACTTATTTGACTTCCTCTTTGCGGCTCAAGATGCTTCTACTTCATCTCTGTTATGGGCAATGGTGCTTTTGGAATCTCACCCGCAAGTTCTGGAGAGAGTCCGAGCCGAAGTGGCGAAATTCTGGTTGCCGGAATCTGAGCAGCCGTTGACGGCGGAGATGCTTAGGGAAATGAAGTACCTGGAGGCGGTGGCGCGTGAGGTTGTTAGGATCAGAACTCCGGCGACTTTGGTGCCGCACATTGCCGGCGAAGAATTCCGGTTAACTGATGATTATGTTATTCCGAAGGGGACTATTGTTTTCCCTTCGGTTTTTGACTCGTCTTTCCAGGGATTTCCTGAACCGGAGAAGTTTGACCCTGACCGGTTCATGGAGGAGAGGCAAGAGGAACGGGTTTACAAGAAGAATTATCTAGCATTTGGAGCTGGGCCCCATGGATGTGTGGGACAGAGGTATGCTATAAACCATTTGATGCTCTTCATTGCGTTGTTCACGGCTCTGATTGATTTCAAGAGGCACAAAACGGACGGCTGTGATGATATCGCGTATATTCCAACCATTGCTCCAAAGGATGACTGTAAAGTGTTCCTTTCACCGAGGTGCACTCGATTCCCATCTTTTTCATGAACAAATTGCCCCTCTTATTTAATTCTGATCGTTACATTGGTTCCATTGGACCATGGATGTAATAGAAAAAAGAGGACCAATTGCAAGAATGGGGTCAAATGTATTTGTTATTTTCATTTTTTCTTTCTTTTTCTTTACTTTAATGAGTGTGAATACATGTAACTTGATCAAATGATCAAGATTCTTTGGAGATGCTTGTTTGGAGCAATTGATGGAGTGGCAAATATTTGGGATTATGTGGAAATCTTATTTTATTTTAAAAAAGATCCTTTTAGATCCATTTAGCATATCATATCTTGAATTTCCAACAAATTTATTTAAATATAGTGGGACAGTTTAGTTAATTTGTGGTAATGTGGGTTGTGAGTTTTTCTAAGTTGGAAGTATTATTTTCACGACTCAATTTTCTCTATAGGTCGTGATGGCGCCCAATGTTACAGCTAAGCAAGCCAACCGTGTGATTGTTTCTTTTAACCATTTAGAAATAGTTAATTTTTAATTATTGAATAAATAAGATGCAAAAATTTAGTAAAATGTGAGATAACCAATTTTAAGAGCAATTAAAAAGAGGTGAGTAACCAAAAATCATCAAGTGTCTGCTAGCATGATCTCTAAGACCAGATGTCACAAGTGTATGACCTACTAGTAAAATATAAAAAAATGCTACACTACTGTCTGAAGTGGAATAGACAGAAAATAAAAGCAAAAGGAAGACTTCGGATGCTGCAGAACGGGCTCGGAAGGTAGCTCACCGCAAAGTCTCTTGGAAATCAAGGATGCACGCCGAACTGATAACCAGATTCACCTGCCTCAGATCCTGCACGATTAGTGCAGAAGTGTAGCGTGAGTACATAAACAACATGTATCAAGTAAGTATCTAGTCTAACCTCGAAGAAGTAGTGATGAGGGGTCGACTTCGACACTTACTATGGCGTACAATAAAATACCGAAATTATAATTAAGCATGGGCTATATAAATACAGCTGAAAACTCAATAACAAGAAATAAATAAATAAATAAATAATCCTTTCGCTAATAGTAAATCTTAAATAAATTTCCATCATTTAATAAATTAATCTCTCAAGCCAGTAAAACAATCAATTATAATTGGGCTCCAAGAATTATTACGCACGAATTATGCGAGGTCGTGCGGTTCCATCCAGCATACAAATATATATAAACTGTGCATTGCCGAGGGTCGAACAACACGAACTATAGATGCATCTATTCTATTGCCGAGGCATTCGACCCGCTCCACAGGAAGAGAACAATACCAGCCGATTCAAAGATTATTAAGAGGCTAAAATTCAAGAAACACCAATTCTCATTAACGATGCAGTGACCCGTCCAAAGCTCAAGTAAATGAAATTCGACCTTTTTCAATTCCTTTATCAAGTTCTAATATGATTTATGCACTTAAATTAACAAGTAGGGTGTAAATATCGCAAGTATAACATGATTTGGGTCCTAAATACCCGGACATAAGCATAATTAGTAGCTACGTACGGACTCTCGTTACCTCATGCGTATGTAAACCCCCCTCCCCCACAAATAGAAGCACATATTAGTTCAATTCACCTATGGGGTTAATTCCCTCTTACAAGGTTAGAAAAGAGACTTACCTCGTCTCAAAGCTTATTTTTCGGTCCACAAATATGCTTTAAACCCTCAATTCGGTGCCAAATGATTCGAAATTAGTCAAATGTTATATAAAATCATCAATACATGTTCAAAAGTTCATATCCTAACTATTAAAGTGATAATTTTTTTTTGGCAAAATATATAAATTTTATTAATAGAAACAAAATACAAAAGTGGAGGGGGACATAAACCTTACCTCCAATAAAAGAGTGAATGTACACTTAGTCATCCTAGTGTGATAACTAAATATACCTAGAACGTAGTAAGTTGTTAGACCTATGACGGAGTGGCGATTATCTATTTTATAGTGATAGACAAACGCATGTACAAAAGCAAAATGAGAATGTTTTAGGTCAGCTGTACAAAAAAGTACATATGTTGTTGCTTCTGTTATGTGATTTCGGAAGGTGATCCCTTGTATGTGCATATGAAGTCTATCTGTGATTACTAGAGTTCTCAAAAATGCAACAAAAAGGTGCAAGCTATCTTCAAGTTTGCTTTGGCCTGAGTAGGGAAAGCCAAGCTGAAGATAGCAGTCTGAGTCCACCCTGTAATTGGGTGACAGTGTTGTTTGTGATGTTGAGTGAGTAGTGCTCTGAGTGCTGCTGTAGGTTATGGAGTTAGAGTGGTGGCTTGTACGCTGAATCTGCTGCTATTGAGTGTGTGTCTGTGTCTTGTGTCTTTTGTTTGGTTGTCTGATTTGCTCTCTGCTTCTGGAAGGGTTGCTTCTCTCTTTTGGTTCCTGCTGCTTCCTTTGGTAGCCTGTTGATGATACTTCTATGTCTTGTAGATGCTGATGTTTTGATGTGCTGTTGCTGTTTTGATGTTTGTTGTATGATTTCCAGTAGTGCATTGTAAATGTGGTAGTCCTTGATGATTGCTGCAGCTGCAACAGATTGAGCACCTTGGGTGCTAATACCATACCTTGCAACTGCAGCAATGATCTGGGCCATTTCAAGCTGTTTGCTGTGTTGTAGAGGATGCTGAGTTCAGTAGTTGAGTTGGTGTTTGAGTTGTGGTTTATCTGAGGTTTGTCTTGCTGTAGATGGTGTGTCAAATGGTTGTGGCTTGTGTGTTGTTGTTTTATGATTCTGTGATCTTCTTTGTTTACTGTTGAGTGTTGCTTTTGTTGTCTGTCTATTGGATGGGCTTCTATGTCTTGTGGTTGCTGCTGGCCTAATGATTGCTTGTTCATGCTGCTGTCCCAATGTGGCTGTGTGTTGGCTGGGTTCCAGTGATGCCTGGTGGAGGGGAAGATCCATGACGATTGTTGTAAATGCAAGAGATTAAGCACTGAGAGTACTAATATCATACCTTGCATTTGCAGCAATGATCTGGGCCTTACCCAGCTATCTGCAGTATTGTAGGAGTTGTTGAGTTCTATGAAGGCTTGCTGCTGCTGGAGTTTGTGTGAATTTGGGGTTTGTCTTGACTGTTGCACTTGAGGGGTGGAGTTGCTGAGTTTCTTCTGTTGCTGGCAGTTGCTTTGCTGAATTGAGCACCTGTGTTCTCTTGATTTAGTAATGTCTTGTTTGAGCTTGTTGGATTCCACATTAAGTTGCACTAAGTGATTGTGTGCATTTGGGATGTTGCACATTGCTTCCTCAGAAGTGAGCTGGCTCCAGGAGTGAGTCATGGTGGATATAGGGCTAAGCTGTTGGTGTGATTGCAGTATCTTTGTAGGAGTTTCTTCTGCTGCTGCTGTGCTCTTACTTTGCTGCAGTTTTTGTGCTGCATTGGCGTGCTTCAGTTCTTCTTTCCTGCAAACAGCAAAAGACCAGTTAGTATATCCTGCTAAAGATAGCAGCATGTTAGTGTAAGGCCATTGTCTTAGCCCCCCTGTTCTTCCATGAGCTTCTTACTGAAGTCATGCCTTACTTTGATCAAACAGTGTGCCTGCAGTATAAGTAAAAATGTTAGTAAAGCATTTTTTAAACTTAGGCTCTTGTTGGTGGTCTTTTGTGCAGTTGGGAGATTGTGTGTCTGTGACTTAGTGTAGGACCAATTGAAGTGATTATTAAAGTGATTATTCAACACCAATTGAAGAAGTTCGAAAATTCACCCCAAGGCCATGTGCCCGGATTGCGAAATTTTCGAAGAAAGTTGTTACCCATAACCTCATGAATTCAAATATATGATTTTCACTAAATTTCATAACTATTTTCGTGGTTAAATCCCATTTTTATCAAAAACCTAGGTTTTTCATCTAAACCCATGATTTCACCAATTTTACATATTAAATCTACCCATAATCTATGTATTTAACTCACATTGTGTAGAAATTACTTACCTCAAAGTGTTAGGTGAAAACCCCTCTCTAAGAGCTCCAAAAATCGACCAAGGAATGAAATAAATGAGCACAAAATCCCCTAGTCCCGAATTAAATGAGGTTTTGCCTCCAGCGTTTTTCGCACCTGCGGTGCCTCTGCCACATTTGCAGTACCGCACCTGCGGTGCTAGGTCCGCTTCTGCAGAGTTCCTCAAGCCCAGCGAGGGCTGCTTCTACGGACGGAATTTCCGCTTCTGCGGTCTCGCTTCTGTGGCGAGTGGGCCGCTCCTGTGGTATAAGCCGCTTCTGCGTCCTCCCCAACCGCACTTGCGCGTTCGCAGGTGCGCACAAAAACTCGCATATGTGGTCCATGGCCAACGTTCCCAAAGCCGCTTCTGCGACCCAACCCACGCAGCTGCGGCCTAAAGCTCGCATGTCCGGGCACACCAGAGCTGTTGCACCAGCAGCCTTCTTGAGTTTTAACTCAATTCGCGCATCGTCCGCATGGCCTCCGGGGCCCCCGAAGCCCCGTCCGAACGTGCCAACAAGTTTGAAATCATAAAACGGACTCGCTCGCAACCTTGGAATGCATAGAACAACAACGAAACTTAGAATAATACCCCAAAACAAATTGAATCAACTTATGAACTTCAAGTTCTTCCAACTTACTCCGAACGTGTTGAAACATACTTAGACTACTCGGAATTGACACCAAATTTTACGTGCAAGTCTTAAATCACCAGACGGAACTATTTCGGATCTCGGAATTCCAGTTGGACCTCGATAACATCAAAACCTACTCCAAACCAAATTTAAAGAACTTTAAAACCTTCAAAGAGCCAACTTTCACCATTAGGGGCCGAAACGCTCTCGGTCATCCAAAACTCGATCCGAACATACGCCCAAGTCCGAAATCATCATACGAATCTATTGGAACCGTCAAATCCTGATTCCAAGGTCGTTTACTCAAAACTTTGACCGAGGTCAAACTTAGCCATTTAAGAAACCAAGAAACCAAGTGTTTCGATTTCAACCTGAACCTTTTCAAATCCTAAACTAACAGTCCCTGCAAGTCATAAAACTTTAAGGCACATACGAGGAGTCTTATTTAGGTGAATGAGGTTCTAAAATGCAAAACAACCGGTCGGGTCGTTACATTCTCCACCTCTTAAACAAACATTCGTCCTCGAACGGGTCTTGAATCATAACTAGAGTGCTGAATAAGTGTGGATATCTGCTCCGCATGTCCTCCTCGGACTCCCAAGTCGCCTCCTCGACTGGTTGGCCCCTCCACTGAACCTTAACTACGAAAATCCTCTTGGACCTCAACTGGCGAACCTGCCTATCAACAATGGCAACTGGCTCCTCCTCATAACCCGGGCTCTCATCTAACTAAATCGTGTTGAAGTCTAACATATGTGACCTATCGGCATGATACCTCCAGAGCATAGACATGTAAAAAGCTGGATAAACTCCCGATATACTGGGAGAAAAAGAATGCTCATAAGCACCCTCCCTAACTCGTCTCAACACCTCAAATGGGCCTATAAACCTTGGGCTCAACTTGCCCTTTTTCCTGAACTTCATTATCCCCTTCATCGGCGAGACTTTCAAGAGAACCTTCTCGCCTACCATAAATGAGAAATCACGCGCCTTCTGATTAGCATAACTTTTCTGTCTGGACTGTACTGTGCGAAGTCGCTCCTGAATCAACTTTATTTTTTCCAAGGCATCCTTTACCAAATCAGTACCATATAACTTAGCCTCGCCGGGCTCAAACCATCTGATGGGGGAACGACATTGCCGACCTTATAAAGCCTTAAATGGAGCCATCTCGATGCTGGACTGATGATTGTTGTTGTAAGCAAACTCGGCCAAAGGCAATAATCGATCCCATTGCCCTCTAAAATCAATCACACACGCTTTGAGCATGTCCTCCAAGATCTGAGCTGTCTGCTCCGACTGCCAGTCGGTCTGTGGATGAAATGTTGTGCTGAGCTCTACCCGGATCCCCAACTCACTCTGTACTGCTCTCTTGAAATGCGAAGTAAACTGAGGGCCTCTATCTGATATGATAGAAACAGGCACACCATGCAACCGAACTATCTTCTGAATATAAATCTTGGCTAATCTCTCCGAAGGATACGTAGTCACAACCGGAATGAAGTGTGCCGAATTTGTCATATGAATGCCAAGCTACCCATACTCTCCGCCTTTTTGCTCAAAGCATCCGCAACTACATTCGCCTTGCCCAGATAATAAAGGATGGTAATATCATAGTCCTTCAGTAACTCTAGCCACCTGCGCTACCTCAAATTGAGATCCCTCTGCTTGAACAAATGCTTCAAGCTGCAATGATCGGTGTAAACCTCACAGGACCCCCCATTGAGATAATGCCTCCAGATCTTAAGAGCTTGAACAATCGCGGCCAACTCCAAATCGTGTACAGGGTAATTCTTCTCATGGGGCTTTAGCTAACGTGAAGCATATGCAATAATTCTCCCCTCCTGCATCAATACACAACCCAAACCAACGCGTGAAGCGTCACAATACAAAGTATACATCCCCGAAACGGAAGGCAACACTAGAACTGGTGCCGTAGTCTAAGCTGTCTTGAGCTTCTGAAAGCTTGCCTCACGATCATCGAAGAAACGGAACGGAGCACCCTTCTGGGTCAATCTAGTCAAAGGTGCTGCAATAGATGAAAAACCTTCTACAAACTGACGATAATAACCTGCTAACCCCAAGAAGCTCCTGATCTCGGTCGCCGTGGTAGGACGAGGCCAACTCTGAACTGCCTCGATCTTCTTGGGATCCACCTTAATACCCTTGATTGATACAACATACCCCAAGAATGCCACAAAATTTAACCAAAACTCACACTTGGAGAACTTAGCATATAGCTTCTATTCTCGCAAGGTCTGAAGCACCACTCTCAAATGCTGCTCGTGCTCCTCCATGCTACGCGAGTAGATCAAGATGTCATCAATGAAGACAATGACAAACGAATCAATGTACGGCCTGAACACCCTGTTCATCAAATCCATAAATGCCGCTTGGGCGTTAGTCAAACCGAAGGACATCACTAGAAACTCATAATGGCTATATCTAGTCCGGAAAGCAGTCTTTGGAACATCCGAATCCTAAATCTTCAACTGATGGTACCCCGATCTCAAATCACTCTTAGAGAACTCCCTGGCACCCTACAACTGGTCAAAGAAATCATCAATCTGCGGCAACGTGTACTTGTTCTTGATGTTAAATTTGTTCAGCTGGCAGTAATCAATGCACATCCGCATAGTCCCATCACTCTTCTTCACAAATAACACAAGTGCAACCCAAGGGGATACACTTGGTCTGACAAACCCCTTTGCTAGAAACTCCTCAAGCTGTTCCTTCAACTCCTTCAACTCCTTCAGAGCCATGCGGTACAGTGGGATAGATATAGACTGGGTACCTGGAGCCAAATCAATACAAAAATCGATATCACGATCCGGTGGCATGCCTGGAAGATTAGAAGGGAACACATCGGCAAACTCCCGGACTACAGGCACTTAATCAATCGCCGGAGCCTTAGCAGTAGTATCCCGAACATAAGCTAGATAAGCCAAACAACCCTTCTGGACCATATGTCGAGCCTTCAGAAAAGAGATAACTTGGCTAGATGCACTGACAGATCCCTTCCACTCCAATCTAGGCAACTCTAGTATCGCGACGATAACAATCTTGGAATGGCAATCAAGGATGGCATTATATGAAGATAACCAGTCCAAGCCCAGGATGACCTCAAAGTCGGTCATATCAAGCAGCAGACGATCCGCTCTTGTCTCATAACCACAGAAGGTAACAATGCAGGACTGATAGACCCAATCCACAACAACATAATCACCCACATAAACAGGAGTACCCAAGAACTCACGAGGAACATCTAGGGAATAAGAAAATAGAGATAACACATATGAATAGGTAGATACTGGATCAAATAATACCGAAGCATCCCTACCGCAGAAAGAAATAATACCTGTGATCACGACATTTGAGGCTATTGCATCTGGTCTGGTCGAGAAAGCATAGAATCTAGTTGGAGCACCATCTGACTGGCCTCCGCCTGCCCGGCCTCCATCTCTAGGACGGCCCCTACCCACCCGCCCTCTGCCTCTGGGTGGCCGGACGGTTTGTGTGGCTACTGGTGCTGTAATCATAGGCTGAGAACCCTGCTGCACTGCCTTGCCCCCCAGCCTGGTGCAGAACCTATGTACATGGCTGAAATCCCCACACTCGAAACAACCTTTCGGTACGGTGGAGAACTGACCTGAAGTCTGACCCTGATGGCCTGAATACCCACTGGAGGAACCTTGAATAGCTAGTGGGCGGTAAGAACTCTCTGGCATGGCACTGAAATAAGGTCGCACTGGAGGACTCCGAGGAGCGGCGGTGCTGGATATGTGTGCCTGCTAGGCTGACCCCTCCCAAACTGACCTCTGCCCCCAGACGGAGCACCACTGAACCATTGATGTGCCGGGTAATTTCGGCATATTTTGATACTATTTGTTTAGAGTTTGACTTGTTCTACTTGTTAATTATCACGATACTTACGTAATTTTAGTGTAATTGTAGTGTATTGAGTGAAGAAATCCAGAAGTATGAAAAAGAAGTCCAAAAAGCCAGCTAAAGACAAGAAAAGAGGTCAGGAGCATCGCAGAGGCAATTATGCGATCGCAAAACAGCTATGCGAGTCGCATACCTTGCAGGTGGATCGCAGATGCAGACAGAACTTTAAGCCAACTTTCAGGTTGAGAATGCGGTCGCAAAGTTGACCGCAAAATAGGAATGCGAACCGCATTCTCATCGCAAACACGAACAGAGTCTGGGCGAAAAATGGTGTGAAGAATGCGATCGCATTATGCGATCGCAAAGTCAACCTGCAAACCGCAAATTGGGATGCGACGAGAGTAAAGCTGACTGGTGCGATTTGCTATGGAATAGGAAGATTTGCGAACCGCACTCCTGTTCTGCGACAGGAATGCGATTCGCATAAGTGCAACAAGGGCAAAACTGACTACCTCTATAAATAGCTTTTATAGGGTTTTATGAAGACATACTTGTCAGAACTTAGAGTGCACAGTACTGCTTTTGAATATTTTCGAATTGAGAGAAGCTTTTGGGCGATCAAAACTGAAAATTCTAGATTTTTGTAAGATGAATTCAATTATTCTTCCTTGTTATTTAGTTATCAGTATGTGTAGCTAAACTCTAATACTGAGGTTGTGAACCCTAGATGGGTGGAATGTGATTGAGAGTTTGATATTGATTTCAATTTCGAAAGAAGCTTGATATTTGTTTATTTATCGTTTTCAATTAATCGTTAGTGGTTGCAAACATTAACGAATGCCAATTAACGCTATCTTATCTTGGAAAAGAGAGATAGGGTTTGGTAGCAATAAATAACAGAAATTCAATTCTTTAAACCTTGTTTAACAAAATCTCTTAGGAATAAGTAGATTTTAATTTGGCAAATAATTGGTTGTTCTTAGAATCGACTCTTTTGTATTCGGAAGAATCGTAAGAGGATACATTATCCACATGTTGGAAAATATTGGATAAATATAGTAGACACCAATTGCATATCAAGAACGGACGTCAATATAAATATCAAGAACATTCTACTACATTAAGGGGAACACAACCTTAGTATCTTAAATTCATAGTTTTCACGTTCAAATTATTCTTAAACATCAGTTCTTAGTTTACCTTTCTTTACATATTCAACATCTCTTTATTTTATTTGGCTACTTGATAGAATTACGACTAAGTAAAGTATTGCATTAATTGGACAATCGTTTCACGCTTATTCCCTGTGGGATTCGACCCCAACCTTGTTGGGTTACTATATTTGACATCGATCGCTTACGCTATTGTTAAGGTGTAATTTGAGCGAATCAAATTTTGTCGCCGTTGCAGGGGAATACGGTTTTGAAATTTCTAATTAGTGTATACTTTACTATAAGTCTAATTCCACTTGATTGCACGTTGTTTGTTTTGGTTGTTGTAGACAGGAAGATATGGCAGACCATGTAGATGATGTGGATGTGGAGCAGGAAGAAAATCCGTTTGCTGATATTGAAGAATATATAGAGGATACCAATGCTATAGTACCTCCAGCTATAGGTGATGCTACGTTCAAAGTAGAACATGGGCTGATTTTGATGCTGAAAGCTAAAGGATACTTCAGAAACTTTACTGATGACGATCCGACGCAGCACCTCAGGAACTTTTTGGGTGTTTGTGTGACGCACAAGCAAAATAATGTCTCTGACGATGCATTAAGGATGAGATGCTTTAAGTACTCGTTAGCTGGAGATGCGAGGAAATGGCTTCAAAACCTTCCTCTAAATTCCATCCGTTCATGGCCTGAATTGGTTCAGCATTCTTGTCAAAGTGGTTTCCGCAAAGCAAGAAATCTGAGCTCCGAGACAAGATATTTTTCTTTAAACAACTACCTGGTGAACAATTGCACGAAGCGTGGGAGCGCTTCAAGTTGTATTTGGTGAGGTCCCCAAACCATGGTTTTCCAGATTCAATCTTGCTGGAAAAATTCTACATGGGTTTGGATCCTATGAACCAATCGATAGCGAAGAATGCTGTTGCTGGTTCTTTCATGGATAAGACCTTCTCTAGAGTAACTCAGATTTTGGATAAAATGGCTAAACACAATCAAGATTGGCATTCTGAGGATACTATAGGTGGCATTACAATTGGGTCTCCTTCTATGAATAACTTGATCAAAGAAAACCAAGAACGGGACCAAGTGATTGCTGAACTTGCCACTAATGTTAATTTCTTGACAAAGTTGTTCACAGAAAATCAGAAGAAGAAAGTCAATGCAGTGGAGAATGTGCAACCAATGCAAAGTGATGAATATGAAGAGGCGAATTTTGTCAACAATACTCATGGAGGTTATCAAAGGCAACGGTATCAGGGTCAAGGGAAGCAAAATCATTGGAGACCAAACCCGCAAGGGCAAGGTCCCCAACAATGGCGAAATGATCAAAGTGGCCCTAATCAAGGACATTGGAACAACAGTAATAATTTTCCAAACAGAAGTTCCAACCCTTATGTTCCTCCGAAAGGGCAGTTTTTGAATCAGGGATCCTCAAGTGAATCTAAATTGGAGAGTATGCTCGAGAGGATATTACAAAACCAAGAAAAGTCAGATACTTCCATGAAAAACATGACTGAATTGGTTGGCTCCCACATAGCAGCGATTCAAAAGTTGGAATTGCAAATGAGGGACCTCTCTCGTGAGCAATATCCACAACAGAAGAGAACACTTCCTAGCGACACGATTGCAAATCCTAAGGGAAGTGGAAGTGGCCCAACTGCTCATATTATGGCTGTCACGACTAGGAGTGGTAAGACATTGCAGGGAAGAAGTGATGCTGAAGAACTTCGAAAAGAGGTCGAAGTTGAAAAAGATAATGTTGCTGAGGTAATCGAAAATCTTGAAATCGTGCTGAACAGAGATGAGACTCAGGAAGGGATAAAGGATAAGGTAGAAGGAACATCAACCGTTCTTCCGCCAGTTCCTAGACCCCCTCATCCTTTTCCTCAGAGACTTGCTAGAAGAATTGACGACAGCAAGTTTGAGAAGTTTTATGACATTCTCAAGCAGTTATCAGTTAATATACCTTTCTTGGAGGCGTTTCAGGAAATGCCAGGGTTTGCCATGTATCTCAAGGATCTGATTACGAAAAAGAGAACCACCAGGAATGAGGTGGTAAACATGACTCACAGGGTTAGCTCTATCATAGCTACAAATCCAATCCAGAAGAAAGAGGACCCAGGAGCATTTACTATTCCGTGTACTATTGGAGTGCGCGATTTTGCTAAGGCATTATGTGAAAATGGAGCCAGTATTAATCTAATGCCTTTAGCCATCTACAAGCAAGCCGGGTTAGGAATGCCGAGGCCGACAAGCATGAGGTTGCAGATGGCTGACCGATCTATCAAAAGACCAGTTGGTATTGTGGACGATGTAATTGTAAAAGTTGGAAAATTTCATATTCCAGCCAACTTTGTGATCCTCGATTGTGCTGTGGACAAGGAGATCCCTATCATATTGGGGAGACCATTCTTAGCTACTGGAAGGGCTCTTATGGACTCAGAGCATAATGAAATAAAGTTCCGGGTAAACAACGAAGAAGTCACTTT